>BQNB010040752.1:0-38221 GCA_026074375.1 Tanacetum coccineum
CAATATCTTTGAACACATAATTAGTTCTCGAGAAAACAAAGCAACAAATGCAATGTATAGCAACTTCTTTTCTTTCACGCAATAAGTTCATGACACCGAACGTTAACAATACATATGACATTTCATATGTTAGTGTGACTCAAAACAAGGTATTATTGTCATATACCTACTACTCTATAAATACAAAATGTCTGTTTGACAGGGTGGTCACAAGGATTTAGACCCCAGACAGGGTTGTCAAACCCAATAGATCTATTTAATGCATTAGCGTTCACCTTACAAAGCAATTAATGGTTCATGAAATAAGGGACTTCGACAATAGCTACTTATGCAGAAACAATCTCGTAATCGAGTCCAGCATACCATAAAATAATATGTGTTCGATTTTATAAAACAAACATGCATCCCCTTCGTGGGTTTAAAAACAATTAAAAGATTTAAATGCGAGGCTATGAACTCCCCTTAAGCAAAAGATCCAAATCAATCAAATCAACAAGTGCAAATAGCTTCACGTCCTAACCGCGACCTATGTAATACATATATAGCGGTACGTGACTAATAGTATATTAAATCATATATTACATACTTGTATTTTTATATATATATATATATATATATATATACTATTACGCACATACAATCATATACTGCAATCTCCAAGTACGACGCAAAACGTTTCACTTTGACGCACTTAACAATATTACAACATTTTCCATAAAGTTTCCATTTTTAGAAAGTTACCGAAAGTAATGATAATATAATCCGAACTTCATATTTCGCTATCAATTAAGTAGAAATACGAACCCTTTGCTCATTATAGACTTTATTCAAAGTTTACGTAAGTTTGACTTTCAAAAGTCAAACCTCATAGTTGACTTTTTACCCCAAAAATACCCAAACTTGACTCGGCCATAAAACGTTCGTTATTAAGAGTTACGTGACGATCCTACCTAGCGAAACAGAGCTTAAGGCGAACACTATCACTTAAAATCATCAAAAATAACTTTCAAAAATTTCCCAACTCGTTAAGGTCATGTCAAACTTTCTGGTCAAACTTGGTCAACCAAAAACCTATGAAAATGACATTTTCGACATAATCCGACTATCAAAATACGCTTAACTAGTCTATATAATTATTCCAAAACCATCAAACTTTGGTCAATAACAAAACACATTTTCAATAGTTTCCGCACTTGAATCATCTAGCAATAATCATAATACACGCAATATGATTAAATAAATCAACACATAAACATAATTAGAGGCTCACAATGCTTTCAAGAAAATCAAACTATGGTTTCCCCTTGGTGATTAGAATCGGACGCAACCCAAACCAAACAACCAAAACCTTTTTCAATTAAACCACTTCAAAATAACAACAATCTAACTAATCTAAACACCCTCTTATACTCAAAACTTGCAAGAACACACCAAAAATTCAACTTCTTCAAATCTTATTGCATGTGAGGTTTTATTAGTAGGTTTTGTAGCTCTTGAAACAAGGATTAAGATTATATAATTTGATTGTATTGCATGTCAAAAAATAAGTCGGAAAATGGGGTGTTTATGGTGGTGTCTGGTTGAACAAGAGGGAGGAGAGGGAGAGAGTGAAAATTTTTGTAAAAATTGTAAGTATGTGTGTTATGGTTGTATTTATAGAAGATAACTTTGGAAATTTGGCAATTTAGGTCACTCCTTCTTATAACTCCTTTTAAAACTAGTACAAAGCATTATTTCTTTTATTTAAAGTTGGCCAAAGACTCGGGTCACACCACGTTTGTAAATATTTTAAATCCGTCCCACTAATTTCTCTTTAAAACGTTTAATAAAACGTTAAACCTCGTAAAATACGACCTTTAAACACGGTTTTTACAAAAGCTCGGGGAAACGTCGTAAAATATAAAAATAATATATTCACGTTCTTGGAGCAACAATATAAAATTTTCTGAATTTCTTAGATGCTAAAAACAAATGGAAACTCAATCACGGCATGAAATTACCCTATAAATGGAAATTCTCATCAAACCTTATATAGTATAAACGACTGTAATTATTTCAGTAGTAAAAATAATTATCTTAGCTCGGGATAAACGTTGACCTGAAACTCGGGTTGTTACATTCTCCCCTCCTTTAGGGAGCGTCATCCCGGTGCTCAGCTCGACTTATCTACTTTCTTCGCTTTGTCCTTACTTGTAAAGAGACGAGGGTACTTTTTCTTAATCTGATCCTCACGTTCCCAAGTAAATTCTGGACCTCTTTGCGAATTCTAACGAACTTTAACGATAGGTATCCTACTTTGCTTAAGTCGCTTAACTTCACTATCAACAACTTCCACTAGCTCTTCAATCATATGCAACTTATCATCAAGTTGAATCTCATCCATAGGAACAACAATATCGCCTTCCGCTAAACACTTCTTAAGATTCGAACATGAAAATTACTATGAATCCCTTTCAACTCTTCAGGTAACTCCAACGTGTAAGCTACAGGACCAACTCTAGCTAAAATCTTGAATGGCCCAATGTAACATAGACTTAACTTTCCGCACTTTCCAAAATGTACAGTGCCCTTCCATGGCGGTACCTTGAGCACTACCATATCACCAACTTCAAATTCCAATGACTTAGTTCTCCTATTTGCGTAACTCTTTTGGCGACTACGAGCAGCTAACAAACGGTTCTTAATCTGAACAATTTTCTCGGTCGTATCACGGATCAATTCTGGACTGGTGAGTTGGCTATCCCCAACCTCACTTCGGCATATAGGTGATCTATAATTCCGTCTGTACAAAGCCTCATATGGTGCAGCCTTAATGCTCGCATGATAACTATTGTTGTATGAGAACTCGACCAATGGCAGATGGCAATCCCAACTACTTCCAAAGTCGATCACACAGGCAGGCAGCATATCTTCCAGCGTTTGTTTAGTCCTTTTGCTTTGACCATCCATTTGAGAGTGGTAAGCGGTACTCATATCCAAATTCATCCCCAATGCTTCCTGAAGTGATCTCCAGAATCTTGACGTAAAATGGCTATCTCGATCCGAAATGATCGAAACAGGTACACCATGCCTACATACTATCGCCTTCAAGTAAAGTCGGATGAGCTTCTCCATACTATCCCTTTTCTTCATTAGTAGGAAATGAGCTGATTTGGTCAGTCGGTCGACAATAACCCAAATCGTATCATACCCACTCGGCGTTCTCGGCAATCCACTCACAAAATCCATAGTAATCCTTTCCCACTTCCAAACTGGAATCTCAGGTTGTTGCAGGAGTCCAGATAGTTTCTGATGCTCGGTTTTAACCTTCGCACAAGTTAAACACTTACTAACATACATGGCAGTATCCACTTTCATATTCGGCCACCAGTATAATGGCTTCAGATCTTGATACATCTTGTCTGATCCTGGATGGATGGAATACTTAGACTTATGCAATTCATGCATAACCAAATCTCTCAATCCACCGAATCGCGACAACCAAACACGATTTCCAAAACAACGTGTTCCATTAGGATGAAACTCGAATATTTGCTTAATCAATCTCCCTAAAATTTTTGCGTGCACATTCTCTCTTTTCATTGCTTCCTCCTGAGCTTCACAAATCTGCTTAAGTAGATCATTGTGAACAGTCATCATCAAAGCTCAAACACATAATGGCTTATTCCTTTCCTTTCGACTTAAGGCGTCAGCCACAACATTTGCTTTCCAGGATGATACCGTATCTCATAATCATAATCACTCAACAACTCAATCCATCTTTGTTGTCTCAAGTTCAGCTCTTTCTGATTCAAAATATATTGTAGGCTCTTGTGATCGGTAAAAACCACACACTTTGTTCCATACAAATAATGTCTCTATAATCTAAGAGCGAAAACAACGGTTCCTAACTCCAAATCGTGAGTAGTGTAATTTTCTTCATAGACTTTCAATTGTCTAGAGGCATACGCTATCACCTTCTCTCTTTGCATCAACATGGCTCCATAACCTTTAAGTGATGCATCGTAATACACCACAAAATCTTCCGTTCCCTCAGGCAACGCTAAGATCGGTGTACTACATAACTTCTGCTTCAGTGTCTGAAAAGCTTCCTCTTCTTCTTTTCCCCACTCGTATTTCTTATCTTTCTGAGTCAACTTAGTCAGTGGCTTAGAAATCAAAGAAAAACCTTCAATAAACCTCCGATAGTAACTAGCCAATCCAAGAAATTATCTCACCTCCGTTGGCGTTGTTGGTACAGCCCAATTCTTAATGGCTTTGATCTTGGTAAGATCAACATGAACACCATTACGATCAATCACATGACCAAGAAATTGTACCGAATCTAGCCAAAAATCACACTTTGAAAACTTGGCGTACAACCTTTCTTTCTTAAGCAGCTTCAAAATAATCTTTAAATGCCTTCCGTGCTCTTCTTCATCCTTGGAATAAACCTAAATATCATTGATGAACACTATGACGAACTTATCAAGATATGGCTTGCATACTCGGTTCATCAAGTCCATAAACACAGCAGGTACATTAGTCAATTTAAACGGCATCACTTCAAACTCAAAGTGACCATATCGAGTTCTAAATGCTGTAATTGGAATGTATTTTTCTTTAATGCGTAACTGGTGATATCCTGATCGCAGATCGATCTTAGAATACACGCTCGAACCTTGCAGTTGGTCAAATAAATCATTGATTCTCGGGAGAGGATAACGATTCTTGACAGTCAACTTGTTCAACTCACGATAATCTATTCACATTGTAAAAGATCCATCTTTCATCTTCACAAACAACACCGGTGCTCCCCACGGTGATGAACTCGGATGAATAAATCCTTTCTCTAGCAGCTCTTGTAATTGTATCGACAACTCTTACATCTCATACGGTGCCAATCTATACGGTGCATGTGCAACAGGTGCAACCCTTGGTACTAGATCAATTCGAAACTCTACTTGCCTCGGCGGTGGTAGTCCTAGCAATTCCTCAGGAAACACCTCAGGAAAGTCACAAATTACAGGCACGTCTTCCAATTATTTCTCCTTCGATATCTTTTCCGTCACGTGTGCCAAAATAAATGACAACCTCGCTCGATGTACTTACGGGCCTTAATACAAGATATGACCTTTAATCGAGACACACCCTTGTCACTTTCGACTATCAACATCTTGTTTCCATACGGTATACGAACAACTTTCTCGCCGCAGATGATAACGGCATCGTGTTTGACAAGCCAATCCATACCGATGATGACGTCAAATATACCAAGCTTAATCGGCATAAGACAGATTTCAAAAATATGGTTCACTAAATTCAAAGTGCAACCTTTCAAAATAGTGTTCGTACTAACTACCCTTCCATCAGCTAACTCTACCTCATAACTAGCTCTTATTTTAACCGGATTGATATTAAGCATGGAACTAAATCTAGTATCCACAAAACTCCTATCGGATCCCAAATCGAATAAAACAAAAGCATAGCGGTTATTGAGCAGAAACGTACCAGTAACCACATTCAGACCCTTCGGCTCAGTATCTTTAATAGCATATGCCCGACCACGAACTTCTCCAACTTCCTCTTGCTTAACCTTCCTTGGGCATCGATTGTAGAACCTTGCTCACCACAATCATAACAAGTCAGAATGGGCAGAGCATTTGCATCCGTGGCAATATTCTTCTCCTTGCAGTACCTTGCCTTGTGCCCAACCTTTCCACACTTGTGGCACTTGATCGTACATGGACCAACATGGCGAGTAAAACAACATTCACACAAAGGAAGTGATCCCAAAGACGCCTTCCCATCAGTAGGAGCGGTAACCATGGCTCGTGCGTTCCCTTGCTTTTGGTTATTCTACGAAGTTGGCGTGAGTTATCCCTATGATTGCTCTTACCACTACTATTTCCACTTTGAAAGCTCTCCCACTTTCGCTTCTTTCCTTCCAGAATTCTTTCATCTCTAGCTTGCAATTTCTGTTCCATCAACTTATGGGCCATACACACAACTTCGTTCAGGTTAGCCGGCTTAGAAGAAGTAACTTCACCCTTGATGTTATCAGTCAATCCCCGGATGTACGCATCAACTTTAACTCTTTCTGGTTCAACCATCCTCGGACACATCAATGCTAACTCATTAAACCTCTAAGTATAAGCCACAATGTTATACTCCTTGACCTTCAAGTTCCATAGTTCGTGCTCCATTCTTTGAACTTCTTCTATTGAACAAAACTCTGCAGTCATCAATTGCTTCATCTCAGTCCAAGGCATTTGGTTCACAGTCTCCAAACCCATGGTTGCAACCTTAGCTGTAACACCCCCAAAATACGATACGCAGTGGAACACAACATTTGGAGTGCTACTTCATGATACAATCACACAAGTCATAACAAACAACTATAAAAGAGATGTTTGTTAAATAAATTTTATTTATTTCGTTTGAAAAGAATCAGAGTTACATAGGTCCCAATACCAACGTAGGAATTTATTTCTAAAAGTCATGACACGACTTGGTTTCTAAAACATTGTTTTAATTTGTGACACTACTTCACCGAGACACCGTCCTTGATATCCGCGTTCCGTCCCATCCAAGCCATCCGCAACACCTAACCTGAGATACATGCTTAAAAATATCAACAAAACGTTGAGTGAATTCATAAAGTTTACAAATAACAGTTAGAACGCATTATTTGGTTCAACAGAACATATAACATTGCTCGTAAGACAAGTTATAAAAATAATGATTTCCAACTAAATGAGCCCGTGCACCGAAACTTAACACATTTATTCCCGTAGGATGAAATAATGTCCGAGAAGTATGCCACTTCTCTTAATACTAACTACAAAATGTCTGTTACAAGGTGCTCACAATTGTTTCATACCCCGGACAAGGTTGTCAAATCCAATAGATCTATTTAATGCATTAGCGTTCACCAACAACAAGGCAGCTAACGGTCACACAGTAAAAGGCATATACTGAATAGTGAATGGAATCATATTTAGTATCAAAACATATTGCGTTCTCATTTTCATAAAACAGCAAGTATCCCCCTCGCGGGTTTAAAAATATTTAAAACACTTAAAAGCGAGGATATGAACTCACCTTGATCGATGCCGAAGATTAAATAACCGAAACAATCACGAACTACTTGACGACGAGCTCAACCGCGACCTATAATTTATGTCGTTCAATTGTTACATCGCAAGATACGATCGGATAGTGCGCGCATCGCAACTATCAAAATAGTATAAATATACATACACATGTGATGAGAAATTCACTTGCGCGTCCTAAATCCTAAACTCCACTTAATTGAGTTACGATCTTTCTTTTATTTATATTATACATTGTTTAATCGAAAACTTTCTATTTTAGAAAATTTTTATTCTTGGAAAGTTACTATTTTCGGAAAGTTACCATTTTTAGTAAGTCTCGTCTTCTAATTATATTTATAATAATATTTAGTTATCTCGTTGAACTTTCGACATTCAATTAGATTATCGTTTACTCGCATCGGTCTTATATCCGAATATTTCCAAATTACTATTTTTAGTATCTTCTCCGCTCATAATAATTGTTAAGTTTAAAACATTATACTTGTAATAATAATAGCGTTTAATTATTTTTATAACATCTGAAAAGTTTAGTATTAACCCGTTGACTTTCAAAAGTCAACGTTAGACTTTATTTGACTTTGGCTTTATATATATATATATATATATATATATATAGGGTGAGGTTCTTTTCAGAACCAAATAAATGTACAGAACTGCGAGAACCATTATCAACCAATCAGATTTTTGTAAATATTTATCTTTTTAATTTAATTCAAAAGGGTATATAGGTCAAATTACATTTTCTTTTTAAATTTTTTTTTAATAAAAACCGTTTTATTAGTTCCTAAATTTTAGGAAAAATTTTTAAATATTTTTTTTAGCATGTATAGTTTTTAAAAGGTAAGGTGCATAGGGATGGGTTCTAGGGAAAACCATATTTTGCTAGAGAACCTAGAAAACTCAGAAAACCAAACAGATGCCCTAAAAAAACCAAACAAATGCCCTAATTTTTTCAGACAAAAAATTGGTTTTTTTCATATCTTGTTTTCGCCGTACTCGTCGTTATTACAGGAGTTACACGTTCAAATTATCAAAACGTACATTAGGACGAACTCTATCATATTTCAACATCAAAAATCAGTTTTATAAAATTTTGAACCTCCTTTTCCGTGCCAAACCTACTGCTCGAATTTACCATTTTCAAAACTTATCGAAACTTCATTTTCACCTCACAACGACATCAAAATACGCCTAGCTAACCTATCTCCGTCAACTAAGAAACCCTTCACAATCTATCTAACCACCAAGTGTCGGACTCATCACATATAATATACAAATCAAATTAATAACAAACAATAAATAAACATAACCAGGATACTTACAACAACACACAAGGTGTTGGTTTCGGCCTCCTTGTGGTCTCGGACTCTCAGACATAAACACAAACATAAACCCAAACCATTTCCAAGCTAACCCACTTGATCGTATCACTAATCTAACCCTTTTAAACACCTCTTTAACCCAAAAATGTTTGAAACTAACTCGAACTCTAACTCTAAAAATACGCCATTGCATTTACTTTTTTATTTTTTTTTTTTGTGGTATGTGTAGGTAAAACGAGGGTAGATTTAATGGTTTGAAGTCTGATTGTAATGCATGTGGATATTCTGGCGATGGTGGCGGTTTTATGGTGGTGGTAGTCGGCCGGATATGGGAGGAGGGGAGAGGTGATAAAAAAATTTAGTGTGTGTGTTTTATGAGAAAAATGATAAGTAAAATTTGTATTTATACTTGTCTTAGTTTGGTCATTTGGCAAAACAAGTCCTTCCCTCTTTTCTATCTTTAGATTTTTGACACGCCAACTTTTTCTTAAATAAAAACCGACAACCATGGCTCGGGATTACACCTTCGTGACTAAATTTATTTTCCGTCACACTTAATTTGGTTTAAAACTTTTAATAAAATATTAAATCACGTCAAAATAAAGTTTTGACTCGTTTTCAACTAACTCGGGACGAGGACGATAAAAATACAAATTATCATCATAAAAATAATAACGAAGCGCGTTGAAATTCTACATACTAAAAACGTTTATCGCCGCGCGTCAAACTTTGACTATCGCGAAACAATCAAAATAAAAATTTTCAATTTCCGTGCGTAATAAATACAAAAAAATTATTTACCGACAAATAAAAATTAAATGTCGACGTGCGCTCACACGAAATTTATAAAATAGTTATTAGCGTCGGTTCGCGATCGTACATAACGCGTCGTACACATCGGGTGTTACATCCACCCATCTTAAGGACGCCCTCTCGTGCTCAATCTTTCTTACTCGCTTGTTCCCGCGTTCTGTGAGATGGCTTCCTTACGATTGGACGGTCTCACGTGCTCAAACGCAAAAATCACTCGATATAGTACTCGTCTTGACTATTCCGGATGGGAAGTCAACAGAAATAAAAAAAAAAAAAACAAAAAATATTTCATATCAATAAAATCAAAAATATAATTACAACTGCTCTTGTTATAAGAGACAAAATACGTCACTAAAAATATCTTGGAAAACATAAACTGCTCATTCTTAAACGAACGACTTTAAACGAAAGATCACCCAAACATATTGGTATCAGTCCACAAAACAAAAACGCCACGCTAATACACAACTAAGTAAATACTTACTAACTAAAATCAAAACATACACCCAATAACGGACCAATCAACAGGTCATCATCCAAACCAAAATACTCATCAGTAACTAAAAAACCAAAATTAACCACAACTTCGCCCCTTTTCGTCCTCAGTTAATAATGCCTTACCGTTTGCAGAAATATCCAAAAAGTACACACGACCCCAATCAAACGCATTATAACCACAACATATAAAATCACTATTCAATTAAGCACATCTTTGCCTATTAGTCATTTTAAATGAACCTAATTCCTACCTACTTATCAATCACGCTTTGCAATATCCATGCATGCCTTTCAACAAGTTGGTTTAGCAAAATATATGTCCTAACTTATAAGAAGCCTCCAGAAAATGGCCATGCTCATTTACTGAATTCACCCAACGATTAGATTGCTCATTATACCTGGATTTCTGGGTGGTCAGACCTCTTGGTAATGATCTCGACTAATTCACGATTAGGTTTTAGCCAACCATAGTCATGCTCATGGGTTAACATGCCACAACCGACAATGGTCTACCAGGCTTACGTACCTCTCAAGTCAACCTTCATCCACCCTTGGGTAGGTATACCCATTCACTCGCGTCTTAAGCCGTATCACGGCAACACAAAAGCGTTTTAACGCTTACTACCATTCAAGAGCACATAGCACATCGGGCACATAAAGCACATAGTTTGGCGGCGATAATTTCGTTAGGAAAACACATATTGCTGAAAGGCAAATTGAAAACAATCAAGAAAACAATTGAGCATCATGGGCTTGTTGCTTGTTCGACGAAAATCAAAACTCCAACGTTTATGCACTGCGACCAACATAGTCGACTCGGTCCTATCGTATCGCCTCAAATCCTAGATGACCAAACTAGTCAAGTCGGGATAACTACACATATTCCTATTTTGATATCGTTCAGCTTAAGGCGTAGCTACTTCGATCGTTCAGCTAGGTGGAAACGGATGTTAACATTCGGCTGGAATTCTCCAAGTCTTTCTTTTCGCTTCCTTTCATACAGCACTCAAATCGTACGTTTAAGAGTAAGGGTCACTAACCTTAAATCAGGTGTTGCTTAGTGACTCATTCTAATCCTTGACGACATCATGTATACTTACAACTATACTACCACTACATTCCATTTCGGGGAAAGAAGTCTTATTCACGACCATCGGTTGATACATCAAAGGCATCATACATCCAATGTTAGAGAAGTCTTCTCAATTTCTCACATTCAACCTCGAGACTAACCATCTCAGCTTCCACCCATCTTAGGAATCTTTACATCTCCAAGAAGATTCATTCTCAGTGTCTGTATCAGGTTTACACCCTTGATAGCTCGGATCTACCATTGCTTACTAGCGCATACCATGATACTTGGTCCCTTGACACGTCTCCTAACAAAATCCGCCATCTACCGTACCACGACTAGATTTCACTCTTTCAGCCAACTCGTTCAGAAACATACCTGGTAATTTTACTTTGGATGACTTGGTTCGTAATGACTCCAAGAGACTCTCTCCAAGCATTCTTAGGAGTAGTTGACTTGCATAAGAAATAATTCGTAGCATGGTACGAAAATTTCTCCCTCTGGAAGCTTGACCCAACATTTATCCCAGCTAAATAACAGTTTGAAGGTGACGATTTTACCGACATGCGCGTGTCATTCCTAAATTATGCATAGTTGATCAAGTTATGCATAATTGAGGACCAAACGACATCATGTCATAATTGAGGACCAAACAACATCATGTCCTTCTTCGTCAAAACGTTTCTTTTTCATACGATACATGCGTAAGTTATCTAAAAAAATTAAGGAGTAAGAATCTAATTATTTCAAAAGAAAGAAAAGATGATAGCATCATTCCATCTTCAATTCTTATTATTTAAGAAAGAAAAATATATGTATATTTTTTTTACAGAAGATTTGTTTGACACCACAAGGTCAAAGCACATTTTTCCATTGTTTACACAAACAATTTATACAACATAGTCAATATGATTCGCGCAACGACGTTTGTTCCACACATAAATTCATTATTGCAATTCACAGTTTTAAAATCATCAAGTCACAAAACATCATTAGATACAGTTTGGTCAACGGTCACAACAAGTTTCAAAAATAATACCCACTCATGGATTATGCAAGCAAGTAACATACACGTACGAAAGACTTGCCAATTGAAGTCACCCAACACTCGGGGTCAAATCAATCTCATACAAGCCGAGTGCCTCGGGGGTAACAACGACCTCCAGGCTTCACTCATAGTACAACCTATACAATGACACCTCCTCCTAACTCATAACCAAGAACAATTAACACTCAACTTGTGATTCCTTTTTGATTTAGAACATCATTTGATGATGTTTGAATGTATTTTTGTGAGATCAAATTGCAAAAATGGTGGCTTTGTTTGTGTGTTTGAATCCGGCCGAACCTCAAAGACAAGAAGGAAGGAAAAAGAATTTTGAACTATGAGTTTTGTGAGGAGAGTAATAGACCTTTTTATCCAAAATGAGAAGCAAACACATAATGATTATTTTTGGAACTCAAAATCACATTGAGTGTGTTGGGAGCCCTAGGTGTCAGCCTAAAGGAGCTAGCATGTAATACCCATATTTTTTTCTTTTTATTTCCATGTTAATTTCTTATGTGACATTTTAATTTAAAAGTTAACTTGACAAGGTTTAAATAAAACGCGAGCCATAAATGCGAGCTTTGGCATGAGACAAGGAAACATGACGACGAAGTTAAAAATAATAATTTGCGGTCTCTAAAACGATAACGGGACACGTCGTAGATTTTTACGATGCTCGAAACGATTAACGAATGTGCGGTCAAATGGTGACTCGCTAAACGTCAAAAATAAATATTTAAATTTCCGTTCGTAATAAAATACCAAAATAATTATTTACGACAAATAAAATTTTAAATGTAGATGTTTGCTTACGAAAACTCATAAAATAATAATAATGACGTCGAACTTGCGAGCGTCGTACGCGTCATGAAACTCGGGTTGTTACATTTTCACAATTTTGTTCGTAATAAAATACGAAAATAATTATTCATGACAAATAAAATTTTAAATGTCGACATTCGTTCACACAAATTTATAAAATAATAATTACGACGTCGAATTCGCGATCGTCATACGCGTCGTAATACTCGGGATGTTACATCCCACCCACCTTAAGGGAGTGTCGTCTCGGTGCTCGTCCTTTCTTTAATCGTCTTGATTCCTCTTACGTCGAGACGACTTCCTTACGATTGGACAGTCTCACGTGCTCGAACACAAAAATCACTCAATATAAAATTTGCTCTGACTATTCTGGATGGAAAGTCAACCTAACAAATGATAATTTATATCGGCAAAACTCAAAAATATAATTACAACTGTTCTTATTGTAAGAGACCAGGATACCTCACTATACATATTCGGGAAAATATAAATCGCGTCGTTTTTAATCGAAAGACTTTAAGCGAAAGATCAACCCAATTCTTAGTTTGGTGACCATTCCAACAAAACAAATCGCACACCGCTAACGAAAATTAAAAGATACGTCAACAATCGAGACCAAATACTTATAAATATTCAAAACCAAAATACACATGTTGCCCTTCTGGTCTCATTTAATAATGCCCCACCGGTTGCGAAAAATATTCCAGAGTACATACGACCCCACTAAACGCATTATCGCACTAACATATAAAATCACATAATCAATTAAGCACATATTCGCCTATTAGTCATTTCAAAATGACTTTATATTTCTACCTAGCTTATCATCACGCTTAGCAACAATCATGCTTGCTTTCTATAAGTTTTAACGAAATAACCGCGCTTACTTATTGGAAAGCCTCAACAATGGTTATGCTTATCTCGCGGGTTCGTACCCAACCATTTAGATTGCTTATTATACCAAGCTTGCCAGATGGACAAGCTTTTTAGAAATGATCTCGATTAAATCACGGTTAGATTTTGGCCAACCATAGTCAAGCTTGTGAGTTGACAACCCACAATTGATAATGGACTATCAGGCTTGTGCACTACTCAAATTAATCTTCGTCTGCATTTGGGTAAGTATACCCATTCCCTCACGTCCTAAGCCGTTTCACGGCAAAACAAAAGCGACCTATACGCTTGCTACCATTCAAGAGCACATAGCACATAAGACACAGAGAGTACATAATTTGGTGGCAATAATTCTGCCAGAAAACACATATTGTCGAAAGACAATTTGAAAATAATCAAGAAAACAATTGAGCATCATGAGCTCGTTGCTTATCCGACGAAAAATAAAATACAGATTCCAACGTTTACGTACCGCGACTTGCATAGTCGACTCGGTCCTAACACGTAGCATCCAGTCCTAGATGACTCAACTAATCAAGTTGAGACAACTACGCACATTCCTAATTCAATACCGTTCATCTTAAGGCGTTAGCTACTTTGATTGGTTCCCCAGGATGGGAACGGATGTTACCCTTCGCTTGGAATCTCCAATCTTTTCACTTCTTCATACGCACACTAAGTCGTTACGTCAAGGAGTAAGGATCACTAACCTTAAGTCAGGTGTCGTATTCTAATCCTCAACGACATCAGGTATACTTACAACTATACTACCACTACATTTCATTTCGGGGAAAGAAGTCTTCTTCACGGCCATCATTTGATACATCAAAGGCAATATACATCCAATGCAGGAGAAGTTTTCTCCATTTCTCACTTTCAACCTCGGGATTAACCATCTCAGCTTCCACCCACCTTAGGAATCTTTACATCTCTAAGAAGATTCCTTCTTAGTATCGGTAACAGGTTTACACCCTTGGTAGCTCAACTCTACCATTGCTCACTAGCACACCGACTACATCTGGTCTTGACATGTCTCCATAACAACCACCGATCTTGATAAAGCTCCAAATATACATAAAATATCCCTTAGAAATGTGAGAAATATATGTGATAATGCAATAAATATTGCAAGAATTGGTCGTTTGTTATGTAAATATTGTTTCAGGACTAAAAATGGAAGGAAGGACTTAACGTGCAAGAAATTTGGTTATTTACAACTAATAATCGTCAAAAGAGGGATCTAGAAAAGGACTATTGATATTAAAGGCACAAGTGCACTGGTTCTATTGTCAATTACGGCGCACTTGTCAGCGTGTTTAGTGCAAGTCATTTATTAGGGATGTGTGGCGCACTTTTATCCAAGTGCGGCGCACTTTCTGTGTTAGTTACTAAAATGCCATCAATGATGCAACTTTTGAGTTGCCCAATCATCACTATAAATAAAGCTCGATTTGGAGGAGAAAGAGGACTCACAACAACATCAACCAATTGATAAAACACATTGAATCATTCTCCAAGAGTTGGAGTAAGTTCGTAGGAAGATTTGAAGGGTAAAACCTTCATCTTCATCTTTTTCGGGATAGAAGAGCAAGCAAAGTTTTGTAATTTCAAAAGTTGGAGGTGCTAGACACTAGTTGTATCTTTGTTCTAAGAAGAAATTATTATATTGGATCTTTTGCTCTTGAAATTTGGTAAAGAAACATGTTTCCATCTTTTTATAATATGAATTTTGGATCTATTCTGCTTGTTAAATGTGTTACTATTATGATTGTTGAGTAGTTTAACATGTTTGGTTAGGAACTATTTGGATATAATGGATCAAACTTGACTATTTGAGTAAACTTTTGATATGAATAATATGAGCTTGATGTTCTTGGACTTGGATCCTTTAATCTTCGTTTGATCACCATTCATTACGGATATAGGTCGAAAGACTCCGGATTAAATGGGTGATTTCCGAGGTGTTTGTCTATGACAACTAGACCTTAGCCTTGTGATAATTGGCTAAGGAAACGAAAATTAACCTAAGTACAAAAAGGTTTAACGCCAAACCACATGTCTATGGAACTTGGTTTAGCAAGCTTATAGTACTCATCATCAAACACGAATTACACTTAAAGCATTTTCATAATTAAAAATAAAGGCCGAAAGGGTTTTGCATTATGAACAATAGACAATCTTTTTAAGCAACTAAACACTCTTAAATCGATTATAATTACATCCGTAAATCATTCCTCTATTCAAGTTTATCTATTATATTTCTTGTTCCTTGACCAAACATCTCTTTTAATTTAATTAAACCATTATCTTTAGAACCGTGACAATCTATAAGATAATCCTTTTTCATGATATTATTGATTTTATCTTAGAATTACCAATCTCTTGTGGAGTAACCTGACTTACCTAAAATACTATATTACAAACGAGGGTTATACTTTACCCGTGTGTTTTCATATAATTGTTTGGTATTTTCAGTCTTATAAATTTAAAGCTTTCAAAACACATCAATGTTTTTGGCGTCGCTGCCGGGGATTGAAAACATTTTTCGATAAAGTCAATTTTAATATTACAAAATAAATTTTAAAAATTACCGTACCGTTTTCTAGCAAACGGAAACCATTTTATTGTTACTGCTTCAGAAAGTGCGCCGCACTTACCCAAAGTTCGCCATACTTTGAGTGATAATTGAGAAAAGAAGATGGATTTAAAGTAACTTGATCATATAAAAAATCAAGAACCCCATAATATGTAATTTTTTTTTTGAGGAATATATTTCCAGTATTGATAATTGTTAAATTTATATATAACTTATGTTTAAAAATGAAAAAAGCAAAAAATAATTTCTTATTACCTTATTTGGTTAATTTTCTACATGATTGCTTATGTTCCTTATCTGATAAATACCTTCTAAAATCCATGATATATAGATTAAATCTTTTTGATAAAATTATGCAAATAAAGAGCACAAAAAAAATTAGAAGTGTGATTTCCAGAAGTACGGCGCACTTATACCTAAGTACGCTGGTGTTTCTGGAAAATAAAGAAGGATTATTGACTTTTCAGAAAGTGTGCCACACTTTTTCACAAAACCGCCGCACTTTTCTGTCTAAACCAAAATAGTATGCTAACAACTCATATTTTGCAAAGGGATTGTTTGAAATAAAGATTGCTATGTGCTTATTAATATTATGTAAGTGTAGGAAGTTGCTTATATATGCTCTGACTAACCCACTAATGTTTATTTTGATATTATATTGTTTTAAAAGTAATATGGACTCGAGTATGGGAAAGATGTGCCTAGGAAAGGACGTGATTGAGATCTCTAGTGACCGAAACGAAGGGTCAGGAGATTGGGATTCACCTGAATACAAAGATACAGCAGGAAGTGGAGGAAAGAAAGAACCTGAAGCTTTGGTCTTTCACAAAATGGACACTGAAGAGGATAGTGATCGGTATATTGCACAATGTTTTGTGAATGGTTTATATGCATCAGATGGAGAGATCAATTTGGAAAAGAACGATAACTTAATCTCAAACGACTACGCAGTCAAACTTTGTCTGGAGTATGAGGTTAGGAAGGGAAAGAAGTTGGTTAAAAAGGAGTTGATGGTATTACTGCGTGGGGAAATTTACTTTGTTCAATTCATCATAAATCCTGAAGAGGACGAATTTGAGCCAGGATTAATTTTCGGAAGATCATTCTTGCGTTCTGCCAATGCAATCGTAAACTTCGGGGAAGGTACTATTACAATACAACCTGACTTTGACCCTATTCTTTTAAGCAGTGATGAAGAAGGGAAACCAAACCTTGATGACTTGGAAACATTACTTGACTTTGACTTTGATGAGGTACCATAAACAGAAACCGATCTTCCACCAATGGTATGCAAAATGGGCAAGGGAAGTAGAAATAAAAAGAAAGTAATGAAAAACATCATGTACTTTAATAATGGTGCTGGACCATCTTCATCCATTGGAATACCCTTAACCAAAGAGGAAGCTGAAAAGAGGGCACTTGCGCATAATATCAGTATGAGGTATGAAATTCTAGAAGAAGTGAGGCCGGTAATAGAAACATTGGCCTATGATGATAAATACAAAAAGTTGTTGGATAAAATCTGGGCTGACAAAGTCAGATTAGATGGAATGAATAACTGGAAGAATAAAAAGCAATGGCAACAATGAAAGGGCAGATGCTTAAGGAAAAGAAAGATCCAGGGGCATTCATATTTCCAATTAGGCTGGAAGGCCGAATCAATGAAAACGCTCTCGCTGATACAGGATCTGACACTAACACCATGCCATACAGAATCTACGAACAGCTGGGTAGAGATGATATCATGAAAGAAGACATGAACATAACAATGATTAACTATACAGAAGCTGAAGTAACTGGTATGTTGGTAAATGTACTATGTCAAGTTGGATTTACCACTCTGTCTGCCAAGTTCTTAATTTTGGAAATACCTGTAGATCGGGACGCACCCATCGTGGTGGGTCATGGATTCCTTGATACAATTGGAGGCAACATTGACATTCCAAACAGGATATTTACTACTTTTGATGGACGTACTCGTCAAACCTTTAGAGCAGCTAAATCAGAGAAAATCAGAATTGCTGAGAGCGACTCAGATGACGAAGAGGACTATGTGATTAAAAGGAATGATATGGGAACACCAATTCACAACTCTAGACCAATCGGATATCAAAACAATACCAACCCTGCTGAAAACATGACCTTGTCAACTCTTGAATCAGTAATAAACCCCTTTAGAAAAATCAGCGTGTGGAAAAAGGCTGTAAATTTTCTAGGATCGCTCCCTTCTAAACTGAGAGATGTTGAATGGAAGCCCGATTACAAATTATGCTATTCTAATCCTGAGTTAGCAACTGGTCAGTGGAAAACTAAGATTCGTTTGACCGACCCCTATGGAAATATCTACATTCAAGCTTTTGTGACAAAACCCATGAAGAGGAAATTATCTAAATATCACAAATTGAGTGACATAATGTCACCAAACTAGTTCGTCGAGTAAGCTTTGGAAGCAAGAATAAGGGAGGAAGAATTTGTGCACTCCCAAAATAATGTTTATCGTACTTTAAATTTTACTTTTTGCCGTATGCATATCTAAATAAAATCAATTGTATTAAATCCATTATGGATTATACTTTGATGTACGGGGACTACCCCGATATTAATGAATGAAGATTTTGGTGGACTATTTTACGTTCCAGTTATTATAATTAATTTTTTTTTAAAACCAAGTTCGCCGCACTTAGTGGAAATGCGCCGCACTTTCAGTTATTTCAGGAACAAAAACTTATAAAATAAGTTTTTTAACTCATTATAAATACCACACAAAAGAAAAAAAACTTAGACACCGCCAGGTTTACAATCAAAATCGAATGAAAGATTCTAAAAACCAATCCACCAAATTCTTAATCATGTCAAGGGTATGTTTGTTTCATTCTTTACTATTTCTTATCATCAAAACTATTATAATTGTGTGTTTAGGGTTTATATGAATTAAGTTTAAAATTATGAAAATAACATTTCAATAGGACTAGAATAATGTATTATTATTAAGAATTAAGAGATGCCCTTGAATAAATCCAGGTTTAACTATTTAGAATTAGTGTTTGGATTAAGTTAAAATTGTTAAAAACTCGTTTTGTTTAAAACAGAGCAGGAAGTGCGTCGGTTTTGATTTGAAAAACCGCCGCACTTGCTTGATTATTTGAAAAACCGCCGCACTTAGGATTTGTGCGCCGCACATTTTATCATAGAAAGTAACAGAATGTCTGCAAATTGATCAAAACATAACCAAACAATGCTAAATCTTGTCTAACTTAATTATATATCATGTCTTTGGTTGATTTGTGTTGTGTAGACTTCAGGTACATACGATCATGAGGCCGGGTTATCTCGTGCCAAATGCTCTAGAAATGTTGAAACCGTCGAAGAAGCATTACTCCCAGATGTTCACCACGAATTCTTGGAATGGAGAGGTTGTAGCAGAGAAGCAAAGTCTCGTTATAACTCTAGGTTGGCAACTTTGCTCCCAAAACTCATTTATTCACCGTAAATCGTAGATTGGCAGTTGTTACACAAAATTAGTTGTCGAGACGAGATTGATCTAATGTTAAAGATTAGTTTGAAGGAAGCTCAATCCGATGAGGATATATTCTTTTTCGTGGCTTGGGTAAGGGCTTTTAATATCCGTGAACCTATTTACCCAGAACTTTGCCGTGAGTTCTATGCTACTTATGAGTTTGATGAAGTGCGTGCGGATGATGAGTTACAGTCAAAGAAGATAATCAGTTTTAGACTAGGAGGACGTGCTCATAGTCTAACTTTGTTGGAATTTGCTAGGAGATTGGGATTGTATCATGCTGATGAATTGAATGAAGAAGGTTTTGATGCTTATTTTCAAAGAGGTTTAAGAAGTGATGAAAACTTCATGCTAGAGAATATTGGGAAAGGATTAGCATAGATAGGGACTTACATTTATCTAGGAGCTTAATCACTTCCGTTAGATTCCCAATTCTTAGAGTGTTGCATAAAATGATCACTTACGGATTATGTCAGAGGACGACTGGATACGAGAAGATTTATAGGAATGATTTGTAGTTGTTAAGAATGTTTGAGGATAGACATCAGAATGGGTATGCAAATGTGGCATGGGTGATTGCAAAATGGATGAAAAGAAAGGGAGCTAGAAGTCAGAAGGACAATCAGATTTGTTGTGGTCAGTTCATTTCGAAGATTGCTAGGAAAAGCAAAGTTTTGACTGAAGAGAAAATACGTAGCCCGAGTACTCTGGTTTACTACAGAGATTTAGACGGGACTACCCTGAGAGAGTTGATCGACTATAAGGATAGATTGATTCCTGAGATTCCGGTTAATGATGTCCCAAGAGTTGCCGCCCAGAGAGCTCCAAGAGTTCAGCGAGCTTTGATGCAGGATTTATATGAGCGTTTGGGTAGCATGGAAATCAGACAGGAGGCGATAGAGAGGATGGAGTACAGACATGCATATCACTGGGATAGGTACCAGGGTGTCTTTGAGCACATGGCAGGAGTTTATAGTGTTCCATTGCAGGGTGCTTATAACCCACCTCGTAATGCTCATCCCCAGTACGACCAGTACTACCAGCAGTACTATCCGCAACAGCCACCACAACAGCAACATAATGATGAGGAGGACGAGTAGTATCGGATGACACGAGTTAGATATGTGATTGCGTGTTTCAAAAACAATATTATTATTATTATTGTTATTATTATTATTATTATTATTATTATATGTAAATGCCTCTGTTGGAATTAAAAACAAAATTTTAAAACTTATTAATCAATTAGAATAATTATTATTATGCATCTGTTTTTGGAATATGTGTATTTGAAACAGGAGAAAGAGATAGAAAAAACAAATGCAAGCAAGAGTTTTAGAGGATACGCAATACCAAAAAGTATATTTCACTTTCCCTATTTATCTTTTCTCTATAATCTTTCGCATTAGGGACAATGATTTATAGGAATGATTTGTAGTTGTTAAGAATGTTTGAGGATAGACATCAGAATGGGTATGCAAATGTGGCATGGGTGATTGCAAAATGGATGAAAAGAAAGGGAGCTAGAAGTCAGAAGGACAATCAGATTTGTTGTGGTCAGTTCATTTCGAAGATTGCTAGGAAAAGCAAAGTTTTGACTGAAGAGAAAATACGTAGCCCGAGTACTCTGGTTTACTACAGAGATTTAGACGGGACTACCCTGAGAGAGTTGATCGACTATAAGGATAGATTGATTCCTGAGATTCCGGTTAATGATGTCCCAAGAGTTGCCGCCCAGAGAGCTCCAAGAGTTCAGCGAGCTTTGATGCAGGATTTATATAAGCGTTTGGGTAGCATGGAAATCAGACAGGAGGCGATAGAGAGGATGGAGTACAGACATGCATATCACTGGGATAGGTACCAGGGTGTCTTTGAGCACATGGCAGGAGTTTATAGTGTCAGATAGTTTGTACAAAATACACGTGCACTCTTCATATTGCTCATCATACTCGTATCTATAACCACAAACAATTAATAAATGAATTATTTAAACATAACACCTATGCACAACCTTTTTTAAAATCAAATGATGCAAACAAATTTACCAGTAGTGTCACGTATATGCATAATTTAATAAAACACATGTGCACCATTTGCTTAAATATCATAATTATATATACACAATATAATAAAATACATATACACCTTCACTTAAAAATCACTCTTTCCGATCAAAAATTTTAAATGGAGACAAAACTCAACAAATGATCACATAAATTATTTGAAGGCCACACTTTCATTTCTCAGGTTGACACATCAACCATTATCAATTTATACATGTTAATCACTAAATCACATCACTTTTATTTCAATGAACTTTTTGATAAAACAATATACCTTCTGCTAAATTTGACCGTAAGATGTTTATATCATTTGGCGTGGGTTGTACATATCCACAACCTTGTATCTTACTAGTACTTAGATGAAGACTTCCATATGATTGTTTTTCATAAGCTCAATTTTCCAGTTTTTCTCATTGCCATCTTATAATTACTTAAAACTAGAAAATAGGCTTGTATATCAGTAAAAAAAATCTTGCAAAATTCAAACATAACCAAAACCAGTTAATTAGCCACTAAAGTAAATTAAGGTTACATCGCAACACTTTAAACGGTCTGTCCAAAATAGTAACATGTTTTGAACATGAAACCTTTGATAAACTGTGGGAATATGACCACACCGAGACCCGGATTTCGGAAATAACCAACCACTACCATTATTTTTTATATTTCTCTTAATCCACATATGAACCCGATTACTAAAAAAATCATATGTGCAACAAGCATAGATTATTTTATCATTTTCATCTGTGATTTCAGTTTAGATTTAAACAAACACATAAGCCACCATAAAGTTTTAACAGTTAGACGAATTAAAAGCAATTAATATATGTATGCGCACCTCTCTTTGTGAGCAGATCTGTACACCCGATCGATAGAGGAGACTTCAACATACAATGATATAAATTATTACAGGATGTTGTTGCCAATTATTGCGATTAATAATCTTATAAAAAAAAGTTGTGGCCATCGTTTAAAGAAGATAACTTACTATGAAATCTTATAGAAAGAAAAATGGTGGCGTAGGTGAAACAAATGAATAGATATGTATTTTTTTTTCTTATCAATTGACCTAAAGTTGTGGAGAGCAGTTACTAGAAAAGTTTAACGCAAAATTCCATTACTGCCCTTTTGCCATTTATAAAAAGTTACATGATTTTTTATTTAATTACAATTATGCCATTATCATTTATAGCCATTGATCAAAAAATGAATGAATCAAATTGGTTCCGTAGTTATATACATTAATTTGGTTCTGAAAAGAACTTCACACACTATATATATATACATAAAATATCTCTTAGAAATGCGAGAAATATATGTGCTAGCGCAATAAATATTGCAAGAATTGGTCGTTTGTTATGTAAGTATTGTTTCAGGATTAAAAGTGGAAGGAAGGACTTAACGTGTAAGAGATTTGGTTATTTACAACTAATAATCGTCAAAAGAAGGATCTAGAAAGAGGATATTGATATTAAAGGCACAAGTGCGCCGATTTTATTGTCAAGTGTGGCGCACTTGTCAGCGTGTTTAATGCAAGTCATTTATTAGGGATGTGTGGCGCACTTTTATCCAAGTGCGGCGCACTTTCTGTGTCATTTACTAAAATGCCATCAATGATGCAACTTTTAAGTTGCCCAATCATCACTATAAATAGAGCTCGATTTGGAGGAGAAATATGACACACAACAACATCAATCAATTCATAAAACACATTCAATCATTCTCCAAGAGTTGGAGTAAGTTCTTAGGAAGATTTGAAGGGTAAAACCTTCATCTTCATCTTTTCCTAGATAGAAGAGCAAGCAAAGTTTCATAATTTCAGAAGTTGGAGATGCTAGACATCAGTTGTATATTTGTTCTAAGAAGAAATTGTAATATTGGATCTTTTGCTCTTGAAATTTGGTAAAGAAACATGTTTCCATCTTTTTATAATATGAATTTTGGATCTATTCTATTTGTTAAATGTGTTGCTGTTATAATTGTTGAGTAGTTTAACATGTTTGGTTATGAACTATTTTGATATAATTGATCAAACTTGACTATTTGAGTGAACTTTTGATATGAATAATATGAGTTTGATGTTCTTAGACTTAGATCCTTTAATCTTCATTTGATCACCATTCATTACGGATATAGGTCGAAAGACTTCGGATTAAATGGGTGATTTCCGAGTTGTTTGTCTATGACAACTAGACCTTAGCCTTGTGAGAATTGGCTAAGGAAACAAACATTAACCCAAGTACAAAAAGGTTTAACGCCAAACCACATGTCTAACGAACTTGGTTTAGCAAGCGTATAGTACTCATCATCAAACACGGATTACACTTAAAGCATTTTCATAATTAAAAATAAAGGCCGAAAGGGTTTTGCATTATGAACAATAGACAATCTTTTTAAGCAACTAAACACTCTTAAATCGATTATAACTACATCAGTTAATCATTCCTCTATTCAAGTTTATCTATTATATTTCTTGTTCCTTGACCAAACATCCCTTTTAATTGAATTAAACCATTATCTTTAGAATAGTGACAATCTATAAGATAACCCTTTTTCATGATATTATCGACTTTATCTTAGAATTGCCAATCTCATGTGGAACGACCTAACTTACCTACAATACTATATTACAAACAAGGGTTATACTTTACCCGTGTGTTTCCATATAATTGTTCGTTATTTTCAGTCTTATAAATTTAAAGCTTTCGAAACACATCAACAACCATCCATCTCCCAATTGGAATATGCTCCTACAGTTTACCAACAACCACAACAACCTGAATTTCCCGAACTAGACTCGGGTCTAATTGTTCTAGTGTTTAAGAAAGGTGACGATCCCATTGATGCCATCAACCATATGATGTCATTCCTATCAGCTGTCGTCACATCCCGCTATCCTACCACCAACAACCAGCTGAGGAATTCGTCAAACCCTAGGCAACAAGCTACCATTAATGATGGAAGAGTGACTTTACAACCAATACAAGGGAGGCAAATTTCTTTTGCTACGGGTACAACTTGGACCTACACTCCAGGAGCAAGTGGAAGCAATGCTATGGGGAAACAAAGGACTGTTATTTGTTACAACTGCAAAGGGGAAGTACACATGTCCAAACAGTGCACTAAACCTAAAAGGAAACATGATGATTCGTGGTTTAAGGATAAAGTATTGTTGGTACAAGCTCAAGAAAATGGTCAAATTCTACATGAGGAGGAACTAGCATTTTTGGCAGATTTAGGAACTACAAAAGGTCAAGCCATACAGACTGTCATTACTCATAATGTTGCTTATCAAGCCGATGATTTGGATGCATATGACTCTGATTGTGATTAACTCAATACTGCCAAAGTTGTTCTCATGGCGAATTTATCTCATTATGGTTTAGATGCTCTCGCTGAGGTCATCCAAATTATTCTTTGGTATTTGGACTCCGGCTGCTCCAAGCAGACCGGAGATCGCTCTTAGCTCACTAATTTTGTTAATAAATTTTTGGGTACAGTCAAATTCAGAAATGATCACGTGGCAAAGATATTAGGATATGGTGATTATCAGATTGGGAATGTTATGATCTCAAGGGTTTACTATGTAGAAGGACTTGGACATAACTTATTCTCCGTTAGGCACTTCTGTGATTTGAACCTTGAAGTTGCTTTTCGTCAACACACCTGCTTCATTCGTAATCTAGAAGGTGTTGATCTATTGACTGGATCTCGAGGCAACAATCTGTATACTTTGTCTCTTGGAGATATGATGGCGTCCTCTTCTATATGTCTCTTGTTAAAGGCCTCAAAGACTAAGTCCTAGCTATGGCACCGACGTCTATCTCATCTAAACTTTGGTGCAATCAACCATTTAGCTAGACACAGTCTTGTTCGAGGTCTCCCTAAGCTAAAGTTTGAAAAGGACCATATGTGTTCTGCATTTGCAATGGGAAAAAGCAAGAAGAAAACCCATAAACCTAAATCTGAAGACACCAACCAACAAAAACTCTATCTCTTGCACATGGATCTTTGTGGACCAATGCATGTCGCAAGTGTTAATGGAAAGAAGTACATCCTCATCATTGTTGATGATTACTCTCGATTTACATGGGTAAAATGCTTAAGCTCAAAAGATGAAGCTCCAGATTTCATAATCAAGTTTCTCAAGATGATCCAAGTGCGACTTAAAGTACCTGTCTGAAGAATCAGAACAGATAATGGAACTGAATTTGTTAATCAGACTTTGCGTGAATATTATGAGAAGGTTGGCATCTCTCATGAAACATCTGTTGCTCGCTCTCCACAACAAAATGGTGTCGTTGAAAGACGTAATCGTACGCTAATTGAAGCTGCCCGCACAATGTTGATTTATGCAAAAGCTCTGTTATTCTTATGGGCAGAAGCAGTTGCTACCGCATGTTACACCCAAAATCGTTCCATCATACGTCTTCGTCACGGCAAAACACCATATGAGCTTTTACATGACAAACTTCCTGACTTATCATTTTTCCATGTATTTGGTGCACTCTGCTATCCGACAAATGATAGTGAGAACTTGGGTAAGTTATAACCGAAAGCTGATATTGGTATTTTCATTGGCTATGCACCCATAAAGAAAGCATTTTGAATTTACAACTGACGTACCAGAAGAATCATCGAAACAATTCATGTAGATTTTGATGAGCTAACAGTAATGGCTTCTGAACACAGTAGTTCAGGACCCGCACTTTATGAAATGACTCCTGCAACAATCAGTTTAGAACTCGTGCCAACCCCTCCTCCTTCAACACCATTTGTACCACCTTTAAGAACTGATTGGGATCTTTTGTTTCAACCACTGTTTGATGAATTACTTAATCCTCCATCAAGTGTTGATCACCCAGCACCTAAATTCATTGCTCCAATTGCTGAAGTAGTAGCTCCAGAACCCGCTGCATCAACCGGTTCACCTTCCTCAACAACTGTTGACCAAGATGCACCATCACCTAGTAACTCACAAACAACACCCGAAACTCAATCTCATGTCATTCCTAACGATGTTGCAGAAGACAATCATGACTTAGATGTTGCACACATGAATAACGATCTATTCTTTGGTATTCTAATTCCAGAAAATGATTCTAAAGCATCTTCTTCTTCGGATGTTATTCCTACTATTGTGCACACTGCTGCTCCTAACTCAGAACACGTTACTAAATGAACCAAGGATCATCCTTTAGACAACATCATCGTTAAACTTGAAAGACCTGTTTCCACAAGCCTCCAACTCCATGAACAAGCCTTATTTTGTTACTACGATGCCTTTCTCACATCAGTTGAACCAAAGAACTATAAAGATGCATTAACTCAAGCATGTTTGATTGAAGCAATGCAAGAGGATCTTAATGAATTTGAACATCTTGAAGTCTGGGAACTCGTTCCTCGTCTAGATAAAGTGATGGTTATTACTTTAAAATAGATCTACAAGGTGAAACTCGATGAATTAGGAGGAATTCTAAAGAACAAGGCTCGTTTGGTTGCTCGTGATTACCATCAAGAAGAGGGAATTGATTTTGAGGAATCCTTTGCTCCAGTGGCTATACTTGATGCTATTCAAATTTTCCTCGCATATACTGCTCATATGAATATGATCATCTACCAAATGGATGTTAAGACGGCATTCTTGAACGGCATTCTGCACGAAGAAGTTTATGTCAGCCAACCGGACGGGTTTGTAGATCAAGACAATCCGAATCATGTGTACAAGCTTAAGAAGGCTCTTTATGGGTTGAAACAAGCTCATTGCGTGTGGTACGATCTATTGTCAAAGTTTTCACTCTCTCAATAATTCTCTAAAGGAACCGTGGATCCCACATTGTTCATCAGAAGACAAGGCGAAGATATTCTCCTAGTACAAATCTATGTTGATGATATAATCTTTGCGTCTACTACACCTGAACTACGTAACCAATTTTCAAAAATAATGTGTTCTAAGTTTAAGATGTTGATGATGGGCAAAATATCATTTTTTCTAGGACTACAGATTTCACAAAGTCCCAGAGGCATCTTTATAAACCAGTCTAAATATGCTCTAGAATCTTTAAAAAATATGGCATGGAATCTAGTGACCCCGTAGATACTCCCATGGTGGAGAAATCCAAACTGGATGAAGATACACAAGGGAAAGCCGTTGACCCTACACACTATCGTGGAATGGTGCGCACCCTTATGTATCTCACAGCCAGTAGACCAAACCTTACATTTACTGTATGCATGTGTGCCCGGTATTAGGCAAAGCCTACCAAAAAGCACTTACATGCCGTAAAAAGAATATTTAAATACCTACAAGGAACCGTTGATATAGGACTCTGGTATCCAAAGGATTCTTCTATTACTCTAACAGCTTATGCAGACGCTGATCATGCGGGTTGCCAAGATACTAGACAAAGTACATCTGGATGTATGCAAATATTAGGAGACAGACTTGTTAGCTGGTCATCAAAAAGGCAGAAAAGCGCTGCGATATCCAGTATGGAAGCTGAATATATAGCTTTGTCTGGCTATTGTGCTCAAGTCCTTTGGATGATATCACAACTTATCGACTATGGCCTTGGATTCAATAAAATTCCAATGTACTGTGATAAAAAAAAGCGCTATTTCCTGATGCTGCAACAATGTTCAACATTCTCGATTAAAACATATTGACATTAGATTCCACTTCATAAAAGAGCAAGTTGAAAATGGAGTAGTCGAGCTTTACTTTGTCAATACGGAGTATCAGCTGGCGAACATCTTCACTAAAGCCCTTGGCAGAGAAATAATTAAATTTCTTATCAACAAGCTGGGAATGCGAAGTTTTACGCCGAAGACCCTGAAACAATTGGCAGATGAAGCAGAAGAATAGTGGTGGTACCTATTCAAATATCATGTATATAATATGTATACATATATTAAAAACCAGAAAAACCAAAAAGATTTTTATTTTTATTTTTAGAAAACCTTTATAAAATCAAAATACAAAAATATAAAATCTTTAAAACCAAAGAAAAAATTAAAAAAAATGAGAAAAATATAAAAGGAGGTAATAATGGCATGTCTTCTGAAAATCGATAACATTTATGGTCTTAGAAGTGTCATTTAATAATGATACGAGGCTGTAAATGAAGTTAGAGCAGAAGTTTCAAAAGTTTTCAAAACATGCTAAAAATGGCTTGCTGTTATTTCAGATAGCAACTACTAATCGGTTAGACTAGAACAATCCTGAAGGACAACAATATCCACATGATTTTAGCAAGCCCTTACCATTGATACCTAATTCACGAGGTCGTCGAGTAATACCATTTGATCACTTCATCAACAACGACCTTGCGTATTTAAGTGGTGGTGTCTACTCCAGACACAGAATCCTTACTGTTACAAAGCTTAAGATTGTTGAATGGCATAATTACAAACATTTGGATTAGATCACTGTTCGTAGAAATGACAACAAGCTGTACACATTCAAAGAAGGCGACTACAACAAACTTCACCTTCAAGACATCGAAGACATGCAGCTTCTTCTTGTTCAAGCCAAGCTGACAAATCTCAATTTTGATGAACGTCTAGCTTTGGGTGTCTATTGACATCAAATAACGTCTATTTTATAGCATCATTTATCCCATCTTATTAACCCATTTTGTATAGTTATTGCAAAGAATTGTTACTTAATCGTTTATATTTGAGAATTGTAGTAATTATGGAGTAATTGGTGAAAGATAGCAAAAAGCGCGCATTCTGGAGCTTAAATAAAAATATTTTAAAGATTACTATTCTGAAGACCAATACTCCGTATCCGTCAAGGAAGATACGGCGTATCCGTGCCTGCACTCACCAAAGACCACAGAAGGATAACGCTCAATACGCCGTATCTAGAAAGACTCAATACGCCGTACTCAAAATATGGAATCAATATAATATTCTAGAAGATATCAAACGTGGTCCCTACTCTAAGAAATCCCCAATACGCCATATCCAACACTTGGATACGCCGTATCCAACCGACTTCCAGACCTTATAAATAGAAAACTCAAAAACGAGTTTTAAGTGTGCTAAATCATATTCTCGATACCTAAACCACAAAAGTCGATTTTCAGAGGAGAAAAAGAGCAGAAGTGGTCGAGCAACGTTATCAATTCCATAGAAGACAACATGTAATTCCATATACTTTAGTAATCGTTCAGTTTTTTGTATCATTCGTTAACTCGGTTAGTTTACCTTGGCTAAATAATTGTTCTTGTATTTATTATGACGTTTGAAGGCTAATACCTTCGGGTATTAGCCATTATTATGAATATCTGAATGTTTGGTATTTGTTTATCTCGATTTCTTGATTTATCGTTGAGTGCTTGTTTATGTTTATCAATTTATACTTGTTTACGCGCTTTTGTATGTGACCTATCATTCAACTGGATCTAGTGAAGCGGATCAAGCAGATCTAGAGTCCGGGATAGCTCTCCATATAGTAATTTATACATCTAGAATTATAGTTATATAAATATTGTCCTTCTCATTTGTGTCTGGATACCATCGCTTAACTAGTTAATTGATACTGCCAATAGTTTTTGATCGTGTTGACTAGCAGATGACCTAGAAATTCCACAAGGACTTTCTGATCCATGGATAGTTGGACAATGTGACTACAAGTGTATAAATTGGCCATTAAAGCGTTCAGTGGGTAAAGTCTCTATAGCTAGGGTTAACAAGTATCTACCATTCCTTTCAATCCTAAGATAGATTATAATAATCACTAGGATGCTTTATGCGGATGCTTTATTGCGACGAGAATTAATATGTCTAGGTCTTAGATGATGAACGCCTATAGGCTAAAATGATATGCCACCTCGAGAGAAGAAATCATTGCACTTAATAAACAAACCAACGTTCTAATCGGATTAATGATAGTTAATACAATTTTCTTATATAAGGTTCGACTACTCTTTTATCTTTTGTTAATTAGCTTGCGGGGGTAACAGTGCCTAGAATTGATTGTAGTCACCAACCAAACCGTGCCAGCCTCTCAGGCTGAAACCCCCCCCCCCTTTCCCGTTAGAATTAGGATTTAGACTGACATAGGTTCTAACATAGGTTTAGAATAGAATAGAATTAACATAGATTAGATAACCAAGATATTAATTAAATTGATAGATTTAACCTCGCTTCAAGTTTTCGACACCCTACTTACTACGAAACTACTACCGATCGGGTACACTGCCCGTTAAAGTGTTGTTTTTGGTTTAGTAGGCAAAATATAATTTTAAAACTTGAATCAACTTAAATATACCATACAACGACAGCACATCAGTGTCTCACTGCGAATGTTTACAAGAAGCATTGTCCTCAGAAGGCGTATGGAGGATCTTAAATTAGGTGTCGAAAGTTACCAAAAGAAGCTCAACCTCACAAGGCCGAATACATACAGATCAGATCTCAAACGTATGTCAGCTTATACAACATACTCCAATCCTAGAGGTTTCATATATCAGAATAAAGACAAGAAGAACAGATTGATGCGTATTGATGAACTCTACAAATTTAGTGACGGTACATTAAACGATGTTCGGTCTGCTCTTGATTATATTCTTAAGCGAATCCGGATGAAGTATCTGCCACAGACAGTCTGGAGAAATGTAGACAAGGAAAGAGCATGAGCTATGATTTAGGCTATTGATCAACAACTAAGGAACAGAAGGATCATTAGGAGTTTGGAAAAATTTGTTGGTGGAAGACTGTACAGGGGAGACCTTCGGCTGCTGGAAAGGACCATATGATTTATTATATGATGTCCTCATCATAAGAGGTTAAACCTCATACATAATTAAAACTTGTAAATTTGTATATATGTAGTTTAGACTTAATGGTGATAATAAGGAGTGCTCGAGTACAAAATTTTCAAGAATTTCTTAGTAAATTCAAAAAATTTCAAATTATTCTACTCAGCACTGTCTTATATACCCTCAAATATTGAGAGGGAGCATTAAAATGTTCCCAATAGATATTGTGTAATATTTTGTCCCCGAACGTTTAATCAATTGATATCCAAAATATCAAGGGATTAACATTTTAGATAAGGGGAGAAAATGTGATTAAACTATGATTAAACTGAATCTAATTTGTACTGAAATGTGATCATATAAAATGGACTCAATGCACTCTACACTTAGCATGTACTACGATTATGATGCACATGTTAAGGGGGAGCTTTTAGTGATGATAAAAAACTCTCAACGTGTAAATCTTTTGATATTTATATCAAACACTTTGATTGAATTTTTCAATGGTTTTGAAGGATTGTGATGGAAGAACCAAAAGACCGACCATGTACTTAAATTTATGAAGCTATAAAGTGGTTAGGCATAGGTATTCAAATCCTATGATCCAGCCAAAACCGGAGGAATCTACCCAGGGATATCCACTAGTTAGTATAGAAGTCCTTAGGTATGATATAAAAGGAGTAAAAGTGAAATTAAGGGAATAGTGCCGACTGAGATGGAGCTAATACTAGAACAAACCCAACAAGGTATTAGTCATGAAGTCTCGGTAAGCGCTAAAGGGGTTGAAGAATAAAAAGAAAAGTTAAGATAAAGGGTGAAAAGAAAGAATCCCTCCTTATACTTAGGCAGAAACCGAGTCAATACATCTGCTGTCAAGAATCACAAAGATGATTGCTGACATTGAAGACTGACATCATGGACCCAGTGATGCAAGGCACAACCCTCCCTAGCCACTCAGAATCTCTCAAAAGATTTCTGTTTCATTTCTCACGAAGATTACACGTATTTCTATCAACTTTCTCACTCCGACTTAGTTGGTATTGAAAAGGCGACAGTCTGCTCCAGCCTCCGATCACTAAAACCAAAATGCACTATTGAGTCTAGAGCTAAAAGAGATCATCCATAAATCTCATTAGGACACTTGTTAAAATTATGCTTGCTATTTCACCCGATGTAAATAACGAGAAATATATAAAGAGTCCTACGCATTATCCTTGTGATTTTGCCAGAACATCAGAGTGATACTCAAGTAATCATAATGAAGATGGAAATCCTGCTTGAGTCAACATCAAACAAGCTCATGGTAGGTGACTTGTGCGATTCTATATGAATCAAACTTGTGACAACTGGAAAGAAACGATGGTGCGATTATACAAGAATCAAACTTGTTCCAGTATATGAATTGACGATTGATGATGAACTTTTGAGATGATTAACACTCTCAATGTGTCACAAAACCACTTTAGCAAGTGACACGTCGATTGATTTTTCTATTCAATTTGTATTTCAATCGGTAAGATAGTAACTCGTTGGTTTACTCTTATCGTGCTGTCTGCTTTGAGACGTTCCGGTAATGAGAACATACTGAGTTTGATGAATCTAATACATATGTGTTAGAAAGATTCTATACTTTAGCTAGAAATCCTGTCAAGGAGATTCTTCTTAAATTGAATCTACATGATCATATGTCGATCCTTACGGATTCAAAGGTTACTCCAACCAAACACGGGCGAATGACAAAGCCATATTCGTCCCCCTACTTTATTGCTAACTATTTTAATGCAGGATACTTAAAGATGGAGGTGAAGGTACCTGATTCCAGTTGTCTTAAAGATTTATAACCACATGCTCATACCCGACCAACTAATATAAAGACATCATGAAAGATCAAGTACATGTTTCAAGACTTCCACTAATCTGATACCGTATGTCCTTCTTAAAACAACAAAGTGTTAAAGTTAAAGAACTTTAAGAAAGATGCATCATTAAAGCTTTTCAAGGTTACAAATCAAGAAAGGTATGAGCATGTCAGTCCAAAAGTCACAAGTTCACAAGATGGCAAAGTTTACAAGATGGCGAAACGAGATTATGCTTAGTTGATGATCTCAAGGGGCTCAAGATCACATTTTCACACTCAAGATAAAGGAACAAGCTGAAGCCTAAAGTCAATGATCACTACACCATATTCACAAGAAAAAGGAAAAAGAAAAGAAGACTACGAGTTCAAGACTAAAGTTAAAGCATAGTATGCTAGGTTTATGTTTTTGTAAATTGGAGTGACCTCCTTTAGGGGGAGATTGTTAGAAACACGAAAAGTATCAGTCACTTCCAATAATAGTTAGTCAAAGCCCGTAGTTAGTCAAATGTAATGTTATTAATCTAAATGGGCCAAAAGGCCCATGGAAAGCCCACAAGCTCTCCATGGCCGGCCATACTTAGGGTATAAAACCCTCTCCATGCCTTGGAGAGGGTGTTGGTTGTTCATTATTTCACACACATAATACAAGTTTCCTTTCATGTTACTTTCTCTCTCTAAAATGTTCATCCAACCACTCTCTCTCTAAAACCACCTCTCTTTCTTTAACCTTATATGTTATTTGATTGTTCTTCACTTATTTTGTTGTGATATGAGTTAAGTATTTAGTATAACAAGTGGTATCATTCGCCAAGGGGTTTTTGGTGATTGTTTTGTTCTTTTTTTTTTGGTTCATTTTGTTTGAACAGACACAAAAGGTCTTCATCTTTTGTGTCTTCAAAAACCATAAAGATCAGTACTTTATTGCATATCTATCTTAGTATATGTAACACCCCCATTTTCATATATCTCAGCGGAAGGGTCATTTGGGGTGCTACGTCATAATATAACAACTCAAGCATAGAAAACGACTCGAAAAGAGACGTTTTAAAATACATTCATTCGAATAAAAGTTTACATCATAGGTCCCAAATTGTTTCATAATTCATACAACATTTTTGCAAATCATCTTCGAATGACTTTTATTTAATGGGCCTTCAAAACATTTAGGTTTCCATAAGCGACAACCAAAATCTCCATCGCCGAATTATCTTCAAGGACCTGAGATAAAACATGCTAAAACGTCAACAATAATGTTGAGTGAATCCATAGAGTTTATATATATAAACAATAAAATTTCCGAACACAAGTATCATTTCTCAATATTCATCAGGATATAACGATGTGGCCAAACAAAGTTATATCGGGGGATTATTTATAAGTCTCATGACATTGAACGTTACCATCTAATTATGTTGGGGTTCCCAACAAGGTATGCCTACTATACACCCTCGCTATGAGTGCATATTATTCTCTATACAACGCATCCGTTGTGTCATATTCCCGACACTTGACGATAGCCAGTCGTCACGGATTGGAGGTGGCAGCCTCCAAATAGTACTATTTCATGTATAAGCGTCTACCATTTCCCGGTAGTTAACAATTCATGATTTCCGCAGGTCTTTTATCTAGCGAGTTAAGCTAACTTATAATAATAATCGAGGCAACTAGCATACAATCTCCCTTGTGTTCTATTTTAAAAACAAGCATGTTATCTCCCTCGCGGGTTTATAAAACAATTAAAGTGTAAAAATGCGAGGCTATGAACTCACTTAGTGATGTCGGATGAGAATATCGATGAATAAAAACTTCGGAAGTAGGCGCGTCAATCAACCAAGACCTATACAAATTGTAACGGGTCTTAGGTTTCTAGTCGATAAAAATTAACGAAAACTCATAAATTAAATAAGTATATGTATACATATACATGTATTTTATATGATGATCATGATCCAATGATTTAATTATTTCACACTTAGGTTTTTCTAGGTTTTTAACTAGTTTCTATTTGCCATTTTTACTCTTATGGTCCAATATATCACAAAAAGCCCAATAGGCCCATAAGTAAGTCCATTAAGTGTTTAGGTTGATATTATTAACCCAAGACCAGGTCTTAGCTCATTAATTAAGCCCAAGTGGGTTGGGCTTAAAGCCAAGTCCAATATGTCTATTTTAATACATTGGGCCTAGTGGCCTAATTAGGCCTTATGGCCCATTCAAGCTTGTAAGTGAGTCTTATTATAAGTTTTTGGGTTCTTGATGTCGGGACATGTTTATTATCAGTAAGTTAACTTTTAAAACCTCCCAAGAAGTGGGTCCTACCAGCTTGGGTTTTAGTTACAAAAATCGTCGTAATTTATCAACCGTAAATGGTAGTCATAGTATAGTGTTCGGATAGTAGTAAATTTTGTATACTTTTATGTTTACGAAAAATAGTCGTAATTTATCAACCGTAAATGGTATAATTTATATATTTATATGCTTGGCTTCATATTTAAGTTCACTTTACAAATTTAAACTCATTTTAGTACATCTTTTAGTCATACATATACATAGGGTTACTTTTATACATAAAGGTCAAGTTACAAATTCGGACTGAAATCTCACTTTCACAATTTTTGATGCCATTTACAAACCATAATGAATTGGTTAACCATCCAACTTGTTCAGAACCTACATGATTTTATCTAGGTCTCATAGTTTTAACTTTTTAACCAACTCGGTACGTAAGTATGACTTTTTGTGCTATCTGTATAGCAAGGTCAGACTCTACTAGTTTTAATGTTTTGTCCATAACTTACTCAATTTTTACATTCCAATGGGGATCCAATTTGCTACATGATCACAAGACATTTGTCTACAACTTAGAGTATTCAAATCAACTCTCAAAGTTACTCAAAATTCCAGAACTTACTGTTAACATCAGCCCATAATTTTTAGTGATTTCTAGCTAGTTTCAATAGTTGATTAAGCCATTTTTGACCTAGATATATGCATGCATGAACCATTTCACCTCTTTATCATCATATATCATACATTTACATATACAATAAGGAAATCAAAAATACAATAATAATGAAAACAAGTAGAGTTTTACCCCAAGTAAATGATGAGAATGATCAATTGATCAAAAAACAATATAACCCTTCTACTCTAACTTTGATCGTCACCCAAATTATTTTAGATCACCATTTTCATTACCCAAAAACTTGATAAAAACTTGTTTAACTTCAGCCCCAACTTGTATAAAAACCTTCTTTAAAACCTCTTTAAATCACCTCAAAAATGCAAGGATTACACTAGGTAGTCATATTCACTAGTGTGCTTAATCTTTGATCTTCAAAAATTTATAAAATGGGTGTTTGTGGAGTGTGTGTGGCGTCAAGGGAGGAGGAGGGAGAGACAAATGCAGAATTTTAGATGTATAATAAATTGTGTGTGTGAAAATTGGTCAAAAGTGGCCTTTTATATGGGTTTGGAGCAAGGTGCCAAGTGTTTAAGGCCATGGCTTGAATCAATGCCAAGGGGACACCTCCCCCCTTGGTGAATCCGCCCCAATGAGAGGGGTTTTTAGTGGGATGAGTTATAAAAAACTTGTCCCACATTTTGTAAATGCGGGTATTATCAAAGTCCGATATTTAAAAAGGTACGATTTGTAGTCGTTTTTCGTAAAAAGTAAAAATAGTACGAGACACGAAAAATAAAAACGAATGTAATAAAAATATTTCTATGGAAATTCGATAACATAAACGTCGATGCTTAACGTAGAATTCGCCGGTTCTTCGTAAAAGTTACTTAAATTGCAAGTGTAAGCCCTAATTTCTTCCCGGTTAGTCGTGAGTTCATATCTCAACATAAAAATGAAAATTATAATTAATACTCGAGAATAAAATAACGACCTGAAATTGACGGATTGTCACAGCATTTCCCCCTAAAAAGGGATCTTCGTCCCTGAAGATCAATTCATCTTGTCGCCCGCTTCTTATTAAAATCAAAGAGATGTGGGTATTTCTTCCACATCTGGTCCTCCCGTTCCCAAGTATACTCCGGTCCACGACTCGAGTTCCATCGAACTTTAACTATAGGAATCCGACTTTGCTTAAGTTGTTTCACTTCTCTATCCATGATTTCAATGGGTTCTTCGATGAAATGCAACTTCTCGTCGATCCTTACTTCGTCGAGTGGAATGATAAGTTCTTCATCTGATAAACATTTCTTTAAATTCGACACATGGAATGTATTGTGTATTCCTTGAAGCTCTCGGGGTAATTCCAGTTTATATGCCACAGGACCTACTCTTGATAAAATCTTGAATGGTCCAATATAACAGGGACTTAATTTCCCACATTTACCAAATCGAACAACACCTTTCCACGGTGATACTTTCAACATAACTTTGTCACCCACTTCGAACTCCAAAGGTTTACGTCTCACATCCGCATAACTTTTCTGTCTACTACGAGCAGCTAATAATCGGTTCTTGATTTACACAATCATCTCTGTCGTTTCGCGAATCATTTCTGGTCCCGTGAGTTGGGCATCTCCAACCTCACTCATATGAGAATTCAACCAAAGGTAAGTGCTTGTCCCAGCCACTACCAAAGTCAATCACGCAAGCATGCAACATGTCTTCTAATGTTTGTATCGTTCTTTCACTCTAACCATCAGTTTCAGGATGGTAAGCAGTGCTCATATCCAAATTCGTCCCCAATGACTTTTGAAGAGATCTCCAAAACCTTGATGCGAAACGAGGGTCTCGGTCTGAAATTATAGACACGGGCACCCCGTGCCTACAAACAATCTCCTTCAAATACAATCGAGTAAGCTTCTCCATTTTATACTTCTCATTCATCG
>BQNB010040753.1:0-47195 GCA_026074375.1 Tanacetum coccineum
AATAAAATTTTGAACTACAATAGACGAATATTAATCTGACCAATTAAAAAGAGTACACATGTTTAAATTTAACTTTAAGAAAAGATAATTGTTGGTCAGTAGTGTTTGACTAGCCAGTAAATACGGGGTTTGTGAGTACTAGGTTCTTTGATGCATATCGTACGGACATGTTCAGCTTTAATTGTACAAACAATAACATAAAATTACACACAAAAACAAAAGTTTAGATAAACAGGTAATCCAGGAAGTTATTAGAAAATAAGTCAGAAAGCTCAAGAAAATTTCATTTTCTATCTGTTTTTCAACACGATAAATGTTTTGCAATTTACACCCTACAAGGTTTTCTCATGTAAATGATTTTACAGCAAATGAAAATCTCTGATCTTCATCGATAATGAAATATTGGTTTGTTTTTTGGACAACATTAAAGATATTTGCATTTTATGTCTTAAAAAAAATCTAGTTAATATTGTACAAACCAAAAACAAAACAAAAAGACTTTGAAATGAATGACATGTCGGTTCTTTTATTTTAGGCAATATTTGATTATTTTTTGTTATAAGTTTATGTCATACATCTTACCTAAAAATCAAAAGAAATGTAATGATGAAAACACAAAGAAAGATAAAGCCTTTGATTGTACCATACTACTAATTATAGCATTGCTCTTATAGGAGATGCTCTTTATGTCAATACTGATGGTACCTTCAATCCCTCATAACAAATCAAGTACATATGGAAAGAAAAACATCCCCAAAACAACAAGATTAATGAACCACAAAGTTGGACAAAAAATAGATATAGAAAAGACCATCACATAAAATTTTAACTATAGTAATTGCATGCAAATTAAAGATTAAATTATAAAAAAATCACTGAATATGTGTTAGTTCTTTGAATAAGCACACACACAAAGATTAATATCACTAAGATGTCTTAGATTCGAGCTAGTACTTGAGTTTTTATTAACCATTGTGTATTGACTAAATCCACTGGTCCAGATCCGAGGTAAGCAGTTAACATAAACTAGTACCGGTTAAAGCTCTTTTACAAAACAAAAATGTGTGACCCTCACAAAGATTAATATCACTAAGATGTCTTATTCTTTGATAAAAGTACTTGGTCTAGTAACTGATTTGGCTACATGAGTTGTGTCAAAATTGTGTTTATGAAGTTAATTAACAAGAAATGAAAGTATAGTACTACCTGGAGTGAGTGGCGTACTCAAAGAGTTTGCCTTTTGTAGAGAAGACAATAAGAGCAACATCAGCATCACACAACACAGAGATCTCATGAGCTTTCTTCAACAAGCCTGTTCTTCTCTTGGAAAATGTCACTTGTCTGCTAATCTTGTTCTCAATCCTCTTCAGCTGCACCCTTCCTCTACCCATTTTACAAATCTTTAGCTCTTTTTTATTCTTATAGGGGTATCACCCAAAACCCTAAAAACAAAAGAAACAATTTTTTTTGATCAAATCTGTAAACTTCAAATTGAAAAATCCTGAAAATAAGATAAAGACCTAGGTTAAAGCTTTAAGCACTTTTTTCAAATCTTTCTAGCATATATAAATCACACACAAGCCTCCAAACATTTGGTACCCTTGTGCTATAAGTTGTTATGAGACACTTTAAGCTTGGAGTTATTTAGGCTTAATAAGATGAACATGATTTCTTGATTTACTCACCTTTCTTCTTTTCTTGGTCTTGATTTTGATATATTAGGGTTTTTTTATTCTTGTTGGATTTCCTTAAAAAGAAAGAACAAGATCCACTAATTTCGAGTAAGTGTGTATGTATAAAAGTTTACAAGAATTAAAGAAGAAGAAATAGCAGAAGAATGTTTTAGTTTCTATTTTGGTGTATATCCATCATTTGGTGAATAAATCTGTTATATGTGTTTTAAGGAAGATATGTAAAATTGTGTGGTTGGAATACTATCTTGGAAAAAGTTTTGATCAATCTTAAAACCAGAGTGGTTTTGTTGGATGTGTTGTCGAGTTGTGATTGGTTCTTTAATTGTATACCATTGTTGTCTGTCTTCGGGGCGCATGTTTTTAGGTTTGCAGTATTAATCTCCCTTCGGGTCCGTTCATTTTTCTGATGGATGTGATTTGCAACACAAAATTCAATACAAACATCATAAGACTGAATGTAGTGGTGACCGCATAGGACACCGTCACGTCAGCGCTAACTCAGCTTTCTCTCTCTTAGACTACACAATGACCAAACACAAGTAGTGGTGACCGCAGGGAACACCGAACAATTTTTTTTAAAACATTACATTAATAAATAATTAAACATTACAAATACAAATACTGAAATTAAAATACGGAAATTAAAATACGAAATACAAATACTGAAATTAAAATACGGAAATACAAATACTGAAATTAAAATACGGAAACTAAAAACTAATAGTTTAAATTCCAACGCTCCTTGATTTTTTGATCTTCTTGTATATTTTCGTTTTGGTTGCACGAGCTCAACTTCCTCGACGAGAGAGTCGTTTTCAACCGGTTGGGATGGACCTTCTGAATCGGGTTGGAACGGTTGAGAAGCGGAAGCCCATAAGGGTTCGAAATTGTCATCGTCAAGATTAAAAGCCGGGATCGGAGAAGATTGGCTTGGCGGCGGTGATGCTCGTTGTGGACGATAAATTTGATTTTGCGCTTGTTGGGTATACTAAGGAACGGAATACGGATTTGGTGGGGAAAGGTATTGGATTCCGCCGTAAGTAAAATCAACCAGTGGGGATTGACCGTGTAACATATAGTTAGGGTCGGTATTTGTTGGAACGGTTTGTTGACGTCGGGATTTGGGTGTTTTATTTTTGTTAGACATTGTTTGAGTTTTGTAGTATAAATTTTAAGAAATATTATGTGAAAAATGAGTATAAATAGGTTGAATTTATAGTGGGAAAAAGGGGGTAATTTTTTTTTAATAAAAGTAAACGAATACATTTTTGAAATGGAAATACTCTCCATTTACTCGGTCATGTGACTGACCCAACAAATCAAAATGTCTAGGGGGAAAGTGACTGACCTTCGGTCTAGTAGTGGGGGGACGCGTCTCTATGGCTTCCACATGGGACGATCGACCTTAGTCGACCCTTCCATTACGTTTAGCCTTAAAAATGTTTTCAAATTTGATAATTGGAAGTTGAGGCTTCTCTAGCTTGCATAGCCTTCCACTACTTTAACACGCTTGTCACTTTTGTTGGGTTTTACAATCTAATTAACCATATTAATTAACACAAGTACGCAGCGGAATAAAGATAACATGTAGAATACATTAATTAACAAGAATAGAAGAAGTATACCTTTTAGCACGAAACGATACACCGTTTAAAGGTAACCGTAAACACCGTCTTCTATATACGCGTGTGTATAAAGCTAATACCACGCGAACCACTAGGATCAAAGAATAATCCCTCTACTTCAACACACACTACACGTCACGGAGATACGCTAGGATGCTAGTCCTTCCTTCACGAATAAAACAACCGAACACTTTGTTCTTGTTTCTTGTACTAAGCCAATCGAACAAAACCAATAAATGGACATATAATGTCGATCGCATGTATTAGGATAAACCTAATCAGCAATACATGCATATATACATATGACATTTAACATGCATACGCCATAGTCTGACAATCCAAGCATTTAAAAAAGCGGATGAGTTAAAGGAGAAATAATAGAGGGCGTTTTGAATGAGAGATAACGTCATGAATGTGTAATGTAAATGGTAGATAATGAGAAATAATATAGGGTGCTGTATATCTCGGAAAGTGGTGGGTGATTGTAGGTATAAATTCAGGTGGTGATTAGGTTAATCCGATAAGCATGGTAGGTGGTGGTGAGTATTCATAGCAGGGGAATTGGAGTAAAGTATGTAAGAGAGATGGATGGATGTAGAAAATAGGAAATGATAGGAAGATTACACAAATAGGATATAGAGGGTTACTAAGAATGGGATTGCGAAGCAATATGATATTCCATCTATATTGTCGAACACTAGAATATGGGTTTTAGTATTGTGTTTTGTCGTATGGTTTTAAGATATAATATCTATCGTGTCTTCCGAATGAATGAGGCAAGGGGGTTATATAGCTTAAAGACTTGTTCTCCAAGTCATACTCAAACACCTCCTCTTGTTTGCTAGAAACGACATTCGGACCCTCATACTTTTCTTGTTCGACCGGTCACAACCAACACCCCACGGGTTTGGTTTTGTACTAACAAGTCCTTAACTTGTTAATATATTTTAATTAGTTCTAACGTCTAACGTTGTAATTAAAGACCGTTTAATTATTTCGTGAAACATATTAATATAATTAATAAAAATATTAATTACATTAATAAACATATTCTCTGCGTAAATGCGTGCGTCCCCATAGGCTCAAATAATTCCCGGACATATATAATTTATATTTTGTTCATATTCCAACACAGCTCCTATTCCCAGTTGGGGGGGGGTGTGACTTGGACAGGTATAAAATTATATAATACACATTGTAGCGCTAGCGAGCTACGACGCCCAATGCTCCCAGAAACATCCGAGTGTGGTTTCTCAAAACACGACAAAATGATTTATGAATTTACAATCTTCATAACTCCATCATCCCCCAACCGCCAAATAAACACCCAATCCCAGTCAAAAACGAAAATCTTCTTTACAATCCAAATCATCAATCAACAGAAGTCTCAGGCACCGAATACCCGTCATACTAACCCAACACCATAAATGAACCCGTTCAATCTATAAGCTGAACAATTTCATTACAATCACCAAATTACAAAATACAATCAACTCAAAAATTTTAGTCACCGCCTTGTTTCCGATACCGTGTTAAAAATGGATATGGATCAACGGAACAAATTCTATATTGACTACAAGTGTCCAGTCACTATGTGACATAAACCATTCTGACAGAGCCCTTATTAGTTACCTTATTCAGGATAACTTAGACAAATATCAAGAAGGAATATCCACATATGCTAAACCTACTTGCGTCTCAAGTCTAAGGATTTAGTAAATAAAATCATATACAAGATTCACTTGATGACGCCGATCCATAAAGTGATATTCTTGTGGTGGGGAAATCCAATATTCATTTAAGAATATCATGTGAGTTTGGTGGACTTATCCTTAATATCCGTAATATCACATATCTTAAATATCACCAATCACTCAGAATTGTCTTAGTTTAACAATATTCCCATATTGTTAATCGACAACGGATTAATTTAGAATAATAACATTTATTATTCATGGATTTAAACATGCAAATATAGGACACAATTTATAATATGTAATAACAAAATACCGACGTATCATTATCATAAAATAAAATTGTTTTAACATCCCTTATCCAAAATTACTATTACACAGATCTACATGAAACTACTAGCAGGATGGAGCCCCATGCTCCTAGCATGTTGAGTAAGCTTCCTATTTGATAAAGCCTTTGTAAAAGGATCAGCTAGATTGTTATCTGTGTGAACTTTAAGTATCTTTATTTCGCCCAGTGCAACGCTCTCGCGAACATAATGATATTTTCTAAGGTAGTGTCTGGCGCCTCTCTGAACTCCCGGTTCATTAGCATAATGAACTGCAGCTGAATTGTCGCAGTACATATTAATAGGTTCATTTATCGTTGGTACTATACCAAGCCCTGAGATAAACTTCCTAATCCAAACAGCTTCCATGGCAGCTTCTGAAGCAGCTATGTATTCAGATTCTGTAGCAGACATTGCAATGGTACTTTGCTTGGAGCTCTTCCAATCCACTGCGCCTCCATTCAGAACGAAAACATATCCTGTCTGAGACTTCGTGTCATCTCTATCAGTCTCAAATCCAGCATCGCAATAGCATTCAACTCTAAGTTCCGTGCTTGGATTTCCACCATAAACCAAGAACATATCTTTAGTATTTCTTAGGTACTTAAGAATGTTTTTCACAGCTGTCCAGTGAAGTTCACCTGGATTCTGTTGAAACCGGCTTGTTATATTTTGCGCGAACGCAACATCAGGTCTAGTGCATCTAACCGCATACATAATGGATCCTACTGCCGAAGCATAGGGTACATTTTTCATGCGATTTACCTCCTTAGGAGTTTGAGCACCTTGTGATTTGTTCAAGTCAAGTCTTTCTTGCATGGGGATATAACCACGTTTGGAATTATCCATTTTATATCTCTTTAAGATCTTATCCATGTAAGCATTTTGACTAAGTCCAATTAATCGCTTCGATCTATCTCTATAAATTTTGATTCATAGAATAAATGATGCTTCCTTTAAATCCTTCATAGAAAAATATTTTCCAAGATGATCTTTTACACTTTGTAAACTTGGAATGTGATTTCCCATGATGATTATGTCATCGACATATAAGATAAGGAATGTAACATTACTCCCACTAGTCTTTTGATATACACATGGCTTATCAAGATTTTGAGCAAATCCAAACATTTTGATTTCCTCATCAAATCTTTTATTCCAGCTTTTTGATGCTTGCTTAAGACCATAAATGGATCTTTGAAGTTTGCATATTTTTCTGGGATGATTAGGATCAACAAAACCTTCAAGTTGTACCATATAAATGTCTTTATCAAGATAACCATTTAAGAAGGCTGTTTTATATCCATTTTCCATATCTCATAATCATAGTATGCCGCTATAGACATGAGAATCCTAATAGCTCTAATGTCTGCGACGGGTGAGAACGTTTTTTCATAATCAACCCCGTAGAGTTGAGAATAACCCTTTGCTACAAGACGAGCTTTATAGGTGTGTATAATACCATCCATGTCGGTCTTTTTCTTAAAAATCCACTTACTCCCAACGGTTTTGCAACCTGGAGGAAGATCGACCAGGACCCATACCATATTGCCCATCATGGATTGTATTTCTGCATTCATAGCATCGATCCACTTATTAGATTCTTCATCTAACATTGTGGCTTTATAACTAGTGGGTTCATTAAGATCCCCTAGACTATGCTCCTCTACCTCTACATTTAGACATAAGCGGTTTGGAGCTCAACGTGTCCTTTCGGACCTACGAATCGGAATCTCTTCCTCTTGTGGTGGATGTGGTGGTTAAAAACCTTCCACCTCTTGAGGAATGTTGCTAGTGATTTCAGAAGGTGTTGTATCTTCTTCTTCTTGAATTTCTTCAAGATCTAACTGCCCAACGACTCCACTGATTCTTTCTTACTTATGAGACGCTTCTCAAAAATTGACAGCATACCTTGCAACAAACAATTTTGTTTTCAGGTGGAGTAGAAATAGTAATGATTCGTCAATAATGTATATATAAAATATATAAGCAAACACTCAAAGCCATTGCCTTTGACCAAGGCAAGAAGTCAAAATTCACTAAAAATAAAATATATATGTAACCGGAAGTATGAGTTCCCGGGTCGTTTTGTCCCAACGAGGCTTGAAATGGAAAATCGAAAGACGATTGATGATTGATGTTTGAATATGACTAATGTTATGATGGTTTCTATTTCTAAGATTAAAAGATCAAAAACAAATTAATTAAACCTACAAACGAAAGACTAGTAACTTAAAACCTAAACGGCACGAAAATCAAAAAGGGCTAAAAACCAAATTTGCAAATTAAACCTAGAACAAATTTAAAAGCTAAAATAGATCTGAAAAGGTAATATAACTAAGTTTAAAAAAAAACTAGAACTAAAAAACGGAGAGTCGGTTGACCCAAAAACTGTCAAGACAAGAACGGGGGACAATCTTATTTCTTAAGAAAATGAATTTTTGAAAAATTTACCCTACAGAAACGACTTTTAGATTTTTCTAAAAATATATGAAAAAAGAAAATTTAGAAAAAAAGATTTATAATTTTCTGATTAATATTTTAAATTTTAAAAAAAAATTAAAAAACTGTTTTAAAAAGCAAATAAATGATAAAAAATATAAAACAAAATGGAAAAATCTGGAAAAATAGGAAAAGTAGATCCAGTCAGTGCTGAATCTATGAAAAAATAAAATAGGAGCAATGGTTGGCTTACTAAATAAGCCAGAAATAAGCTTAAAAGAGCTTATGGCTAAAACTGGCAAAATGAGTATAAAGATTAAACTAGGTGATAGGCTAACAGAAAAGACCCAAGGGCGTTTTGTACAAGAGTGTGATGTTAAATGCGTATGGTATGGAAGGGAGAGGTCCAGGGTTCGACCCTTGGCCTTCTACCTTTTGGGAAAAAATATTTTTTTTTTTTTTTTAAATTTTTCTGTTTGCAAATATGTAATAACAGACAAGAAAAACCAACTTTAAAAAAGACAACTAATTGTAGAAACTCAAAAAAACCCAGAAAAATAAGCATATTAAACGTGGCATGGGGGGGTGCCCTTTACACTAAGTAAATAAAAAAAACTAAACTGTTGGGCACTTTATTAAGCAAAATAATCTAAGTAAAAATGCAACTAAGCACAGTCACATAGTTACCTAAACCTAAATAAAGGCACTTATGAACTAAAAAATAGCCATGAATAACACACGGATAAGCATAAAAAATCAAATAAGCTAAATGCTCAAACTGGTGCAGGCAAGGTCCAAAGGGACAACCCTTTTTGGCTAAAATAAGGCCACAAAAGTGGATCCTTATGGCAAAAGAGCTATAAGCCTGAAAAAGCTTAAACAAGTAGCTATCTAGAAATGCAAAGAAAAGAAAGTTTGAAAAACAAATAAGCCACTAAAATGGCTTATGAAAAGTGCTGCTCACAGAGAGTGTTAACTTTTTGGTTTTCTTAAAAGAAAATGTGGCTTTTGCAGCCTATAAAATAAGCTAGAAAATAACCTTCAAAATGAAAAATAAGTTGAAACAGGTGGACACAAGCTCCAAATGAGCTTGTGCACAAATTTTCAAAAGCTAAAAACAATTTTTACTTACTAAAATTTGAAAATGAAAAATGCAGTTTTTAAACTTGAAATGTGCTTTAACCAAAATAGACAGATTCTGCCAAATCAAAAGAAAACCTAAAGACACTTTGACTATTGCATTAAGACTCAAAAATGACACTAAAAACAACACCTACAAGCTGTGTTGAAGGCTTAATCAGATAAGCTCCTTATAAAACGCTTTGTATCGAACAATTTATAAGTACATATAAGAAAAAAACCTTGAAAACAACTTGTAGGATCTAAATCCTTTGAAAACATATTTGAGGCTGGGCTTAAAAATGCTTGCCAAAGACATCAAATGACCCAAAGTTTTAACCCAAAAACTGACACCACTTTGGTCTTGACCTCCAAACCACCTCTTTAAATCTTAAAAAAGCTTTTTAAACTGAAATAAAGAGCTTTAAGCAAGGATTTTGTAAAACAGTTGATAACAAATGTTTTGTTAACAAAAATAATCGAAAGGCACACACAAATAAGCACTTAAATAAGAATATAGCAATAACAGTTTACAACAAGGCAAATTTTGGCAGTTTGCATAAAAAACTCAAATGAAAGATTTAAAAGCATTAAAAGAAAGACTATAAGACCATAAAAAGCACATAAGTAAGCATGATAAGCAATAAAAAGGCAGAAACAATAAGCTAATAAGCACTTACCACAATCCTCCTATTCAGTATAGCCGTGTCCTCACGCAATGTTATGAAGTATACACTTATGAAAACTAAGAATCTCAATCCTCCTCGACTAACAACCTTGAAAAGTAGCTAGGTGTTCGTCAAGGGAAATAAAGAATCAATAGTTTCGACAAGTCCCGTTTTCACCATTTTTTATATGTACACTAAATATCCCTAATATTTTTGGATTTTCCTTTTTCTTTTCTTAAATACCTGTTTGACTTCCTTTATTTTATCACCACATGGGATCAAAGAATGAGAATCGCCCATAAATAATCTATCGAAGTCCGAATGGATAAATCCAACGTCCCCGATTTTCTCACATCCCAACCTAAGGCGTAAAAACGAAATCACCCGTTAAGAACCAATTAAAGATGCTCACACTACTTATAACTAATGACCTTGTCAGACTTTTTCGCTCCCGACAATTATCGAAAAAATTAGAGTGATTGTGCATAATTTTAAGTTCACCTTAGAGATCGACAAAAGAAAGTAGTATAGTTTATGTGCATAACGATATTTTTGAAGAAATCTGGGGAAAAGACTAGATCACCCACCAACCAGCATATTCTCGATAGATCCCGTTCCGAGTTCAGATCCTTAGGTTTATCAGGTTGAGACCCCACAGGAGAAAGTTCGAATGTAATAGCGGGATACTCTACCAATTTAGGACGAATTTCTAGATTTACCGTTAAAAAATAATACTAACAAAGCACCAAACAACAAATATTTAATGATCTCATGGTTAGCACAAATCCATGTAGCGACCTTATCTTCTCGAACGTCCAGCCTCATCAGTCTAAGTGCCTCAGTTATTTTGACACCATCCCCCACAGAAAATACTTAATCGAAATAATCTACCGACGGCAACCAACAACTTTTGAAGTCTTAAAGCAAGTTATTCTTAGTTCAAAATTATACTTGAGTTTAGAAAAAGAAATCTTAACCATTAAATTTTCATTTATTGCTATATACTACACTACCGTCATCATTTACATGACTACAACATCGGCCACGCCTCCGACAAGATTGTAGTGAACTTAGTCTGACGACGCTTTTTAATTGATAACCACACCGAACAGATTTATTATCTCACTATGGGAAGGCTTGTTTTGAAGACTGCAACATCGGTTGTGAGCCGGCAAGATGCAGTAAACCTTTATCAGCCCACAGTTTATATTATATTTTTTATATTTTTTTTAATAGAGAAAATTTCGTTTTAGAAACTCAAGTAAAAACTAACTATGGATGAATAATGTTCGTTCCGAAAGAGCATCTTTTTATAAAAAAGTACAGTTAAAGTTAAAGCAAAATTAAGCATGTTTATTAGTCAGGTTAAGAGCTTCTGGGAGAAAAAGCGACAAGTTACACTTATAAGCTTTTAAGATATCCAACTAATCTTTGTTTATCACCTAGCTTTGGTAATAACAATATCCATTTTTCGTTCTACGCAAATTTAAAATCTAATAAAAGATCCGCGAATGCTTAGCCTAATAAACTTTCGTTTATTAAATGGTTAAGGAACAAAGCTATGGCTCAACACCGCCTGAACGAGTCAAAATTTACCTCATTCTACCCATTGGGAAAGCAAAAACTGTGCACAAAACACTTATTTTATATTTTGAAAATTTAAACATTTTTTCATTTTTTTGGTATTTTTGCGAAAATTTTGGTGGTAAAAACGGGATTACGTGATAACAACGACTGCAGGCATAATCAAATCGAAGATTCCCCCCCCCCCCATACTAGAACTAAACATCGTCCTCGATGTTTTGAAAGGGGTACCTACGTAAATCTAAGGCCGTTTATGAAGTGTGCCAAAAGATAAAACGTTAGTGATTAGATTGGATACAGGATTCCAAATGAAGCTTAGAGATGTGAAACTCTTGTGGATACTGCAAGCACGAGAGTCTTCACAATCCGAGAAATCCTAGGCATACAACACAAAGCACACAAAACATGAACAAAACACGGGTAATGGAAAATGTGAGCCTCCTCACACAAAAACACTATTACTTAAATACACTACGATAAACATGTGGTGCCACTCCCACCGACGCGCTTGATTAAAGTCGCTAAGCTTGACCCGTCCTCAATTTATGTCCATAGGGAACCGTCTGGAGATCCGGGATACCAATTGTGGTACGTCCCCGTCCAAAGTAGGCTTCAAACGATGACCATTCACTTTGAAGTTTTGGGCCCGGATGTTTGGGATAACCTCGACAGTGCCAATATGGGAAAAACTTGGGTTACAGTGATGGACCACTCCAGCGGGTCTTAACTTGCCTGAGAAATATTTAATCTAGAGTTAAAGAGGAGGACCCTCGATCAACCGACGTTTGAAAACTGACTTTATGATCTGGTGATTCATGGATTCACTTTGTTTTCTCTTTATTAGATCAAAGAGTTTTCATAGGCATGATACAAAGTTCATTAAGTATCGTTGAGCTAAACTTTTTCTGTGATCACCAAAATCGGCGTTTTGAATCAAAGTTTGTAATGCTTAAGGGCCCAGTAAAGCTTGTGCTCCAACTCAAACCCGGTAGGATGACATGCCTTTCCATATACAACTTATACGTGAGTGCACCCGATGGGTGTTTTTTAAAGCTTGTAGAAAGTGCCAGAGAAGACGGTCATCCATTCTCCGACAAGAGGCACGGTTTCGCCCCACGGTCCTTTCAAGAAATTCTTTTCAAACACGATTGGATAACCTCAACTTGATCCACTGGTTGTGGATGATACGTCGTGGAGAGTACGATAATGACTCCGTATTTAAGCATGACCTTTGTAAATTGATCATTGCAAAAATAGGTTCCGCGATCACTTATGATTGCTCGAGGGCACCAAATCTGAGAAGAGAGATTAAGAAATTTGCAACACTCGGGCATTTTTGGTGGGGACGCTTCGGCATCAAACCACATTTTGATAAATAAACAAACGTCCACGAGTATATATTTGTTACCACTCTTCAAGACGGGAATGGCCCCATAAAATCAATGCCCCACATGTCAAAGATTTCGCAAACTGGATAGAGTTTTGTGGCATCTCATCACGTTGCGAAATTTTGCCTTGACGTTGACAAATGTCCACACGGTGACAAAGTTGTGGGGCATCCTGTAGATCGTAGGGCCTTAAAACCTGAATCGAAGATCTTTTTTATCGTTAATTTGCACCGTAGTGGTCCCTCGTGGTTCCACTGTGGCAAGCTTTGAGAATGTTCAAAAGCTTCTTGCCTCCGAAACACAAAACGCCATATCACTTGATCGCACATATCTTTAACAAGAGGGGTTCGGTCCCAAAGTAGTGTTTAGTCCGTCTTTGAAAACTTTCTTTCTCAAGGACGACATTCCTTTGATCACAAAATTCCCCGCATGGTAATTTGCGAATCGCAACCACGGGGCAATAACCGTCACCCCACGAAAAAGTACCAATCCCAAGAGTCTCGAGAGAAAATGTTTCGTAATTTCCTTTTTCTCGAGCTACTTGATGGGGATTTTCAAGTCTAGAAAGGAGGTCCTGCGCAGATAGATTTTCTCTGCACCTTTTTTTATCACACGATACTGACATCCAAATTCTTGGAGCATCAAAATCCACCGGAGCAATCTGTCTTAGCATCCTGCTTAGCAAGCAGTACATGAGAGCCGAATGGTCCGTATACACTATTCTTTTGACAAGACAAGATATGGCCGAATGTTACGTCGAAAGCATATACTACGGCAAGTAATTCTTTTTCGTTGAAGGTAATGTGCTTGAAGCCTCGTCAAGGTTTTGCTGTATAGTGTATCGCTGGAAGTGCTTGGTCTACGTGCCCCTAGGACTGCCCAACAGCAAAATCACTTGCATCACACATGATTTCAAAGGGCAAGTCCCAATCGGGAGCAACTAGAATTGGAGCCTGGGTTAACTTCATCTTAAGGGTTTCAAATGCTTTGATGCATTCCTTCGAGAAGATAAACAGAGTTTCTTTTTCAAGGAGGTGGGTCATAGGCCGGGCGATTTTGGAAAAATCCTGAATAAATCGCCGGTAGAATCCGGCGTGACCGAGAAAACTGCGAATACCCTTCACGGTAGTGGGATGAGGCAATTTTGCAATGACATCAACTTTTGCCTTATCAACCTCAATCCCGGATTTAGAAATCTTATGGCCAAGGACTATTCCTTCCTTGACCATAAAGTGGCACTTTTCCTAATTTAGCACTAGATTGGTGTCTTCACACCTTTGGAGCATTTTGTCTAAATGGGAAAGGCAAGAGGAGAAAGAATCACCAAAAACCGAGAAATCATCCATGAAGACTTCCATGGTTTTTTCAATCATATCGTGAAAGATTGCAACCATACACCTTTGGAACGTGCCCGGTGCATTGCATAACCCAAAAGGCATGCGAACGATACGATAGGCAAATGTCCCGTAAGGGCAGGTGAAGGTAGTCTTCTCTTGATCAAGTGGGTCAATCGGGATCTGAAAGTAGCCAGAGAATCCGTCCAAAAAGCAATAGTACTCATTTCCGGCTAATCTTTCAAGCATCTGATCCATAAATGGCAACGGGAAATGGTCTTTACGAGTTGCATCATTGAGTTTTCGGTAATCGATGCAAACTCGCAGCGGTGTAATTGGCACCGTAGTGTCCCCCGGTGGGTCCACTGTGGCAAGCTTTAAGAATGTCAAAAGCTTCTTGCCCCGAAACACAACGCCTAATTACTTGGTCAGCACAGATCTTAAATAGAAAGGGGTCGTCCCAAAAGTAGTGTTTGACGTCTTTGAAAAACTTTCTTTTCTGCTGAGACGACATTCCTTTGATCACAAAATTCCCCGCATGGTAGTTTGCAAAATCGGCAAACCATGGGGCATTATCATCACCACGAAAGGTAACCATCCCAAGTGTCTCGAGAGGAAATGTTTCCGTAATTTCCTTTTTCTCGAGCTCACTTTGATGGGGATTTTCAAGTCTAGAAAGGTGGTCTGCGGCGAGATTTTCTGCTCCTTTTTTATCACGGATAACGACATCAAATTCTTGGAGCAGCAAAATCCACCGGAGCAATCTTGGCTTAGCATCCTGCTTAGCAAGCAGGTACTTGAGAGCCGAATGGTCCGTATACACTATGCTTTTGGACAAGACAAGATATGGCCGGAATTTCTCGAAAGCATACACTACGGCAAGTAATTCTTTTTCCGTTGTAGTGTAATGTGCTTGAGCCTCGGTCATAGTTTTGCTTGCATAGTGTATCGGCTGGAAGTGCTTGGTCTTACGTTGCCCTAGGACTGCCCCAACAGCAAAATCACTTGCATCACACATGATTTCAAAGGGCAAGTCCCAATCGGGAGCAACTAGAATTGGAGCCTGGGTTAACTTCATCTTAAGGGTTTCAAATGCTTCGATGCATTCCTTCGAGAAGATAAACGGAGTTTCTTTTTCAAGGAGGTGGGTCATAGGCCGGGCGATTTTGGAAAAATCCTGAATAAATCGTCGGTAGAATCCGGCGTGACCGAGAAAACTGCGAATACCCTTCACGGTAGTGGGATGAGGTAATTTTGCAATGACATCAACTTTTGATTTATCAACCTCAATCCCAGACTTAGAAATCTTATGGCCAAGGACTATTCCTTCCTTGACCATAAAGTGGCATTTTTCCCAATTTAGCACAAGATTGGTGTCTTCACACCTTTGGAGCATTTTGTCTAAATGGGAAAGGCAAGAGGAGAAAGAATCACCGAAAACCGAGAAATCATCCATGAAGACTTCCATGGTTTTCTCAATCATATCGTGAAAGATTGCAACCATACACCTTTGGAACGTGCCCGGTGCATTGCATAACCCAAAAGGCATGCGACGATAGGCAAATGTCCCGTAAGGGCAGGTGAAGGTAGTCTTCTCTTGATCAAGTGGGTCAATTAGGATCTGAAAGTAGCCGGAGAATCCGTCCAAAAAGCAATAGTACTCATTTCCGGCTAATCTTTCAAGCATCTGATCCATAAATGGCAACGGGAAATGGTCTTTACGAGTTGCATCATTGAGTTTTCGGTAATCGATCTAAACTCACCATCCCGTAACCAACCTAGTGGGTATTAGTTCATTTTCTTCATTTTTCACCACGGTTATGCCTCCTTTCTTAGGGACACAATGAACCGGGCTTACCCAGGGACTGTTAGAGATAGGATAAATTAACCCGGCATCAAGAAGTTTGATAACTTCTTGCTTAATAACCTCATGGATTTTGGGGTTAACTCTTCTCTGATGTTGAACTACGGGTTTGGCATTTTCTTCATACAACTTTATGGGTGCAAAACTCGTGGTATCTATCCCGCTATAATATCAGAAATTTTCAAGCTAGGGCATGTTTGTGTGACTTGACGAACCTGGAATCAGGCGGTTTTATCCTCATCTTTCAAGTTTTTAGCGATTATGACGGGTAATTTGTCATCACCCTCCAAAAACGCATACTCAAGATGGGAAGGTAGTTTTGAGTTCAAGGTCGGGATGATCTTCACATGAAGATTTAAACCTTTTCAGGCTAGATTAATTTCACAAACTGGTGACGGAGGGAGATTAGGTCACTATTGATTACACTTAACAACTCCTCAAGGTAAACAGTATCTCCCTCAGAATCATAGATGCCATCAACACCCGGTGGTATTGAATCATCATGTTCAAGAAATTCATCGATCTCTTCCATTAGAAAATCACTTCCTCCGAAGGGAGTGAAAGATGGAGAGCGAGAATCGATCGTAAGACCCGAAGTAGAAGTGGGATTGCACTTTCAGAAATTTCAGTCTTCTTGTAACATTTATTCTTAACAAGCAAATGTCAATAAAATCGACTCGGTTAACTGATTCATGATATTGTAGGAGTGAGTTTTAGTATCCACAACTTTGTAAGTTACGGATTGGTCATCATGTCTAAGGGTTATTTGTTCACCGTGAACATCTATTAAGGCACGTGCCGTCCTCAAGAAGGGTCTTCCTAAGATTAAGGGAGCCCGAGGATCGGCAACGTAATCAACGACCACAAAATCGGCAGGAAAGAAGAACGTTCCAACTTTCACGAAAACATCCTCGGCGATGCCGGTTGGAGTAGAAATCGTTCGGTCGGCAAGTTCAAGTATCATTCGGGTTTTGGTCAAAGCTGGGAGACTTAGTTCTTTCCAAATGGAGAGAGGCATTAGGTTGATGCTTGCACCGAGATCGGCTAAGGCTAAGCATTCATTCATCTCCGGAAAATCACATGGTATAAGAAATCTACCGGGGTCTCCAAGTTTCTCGGGAAACTTTTTTAGGATAACCGCCGAGCAATTTTCGTTTACCGGTGTCTTTGTCAACTCAATTATCTTATCCTTGTCATTGAGGAGCTTTCTAAACATTGGTGCAAATTTGGGCATGTGTAGGAGAGCGTCCGCGAAACTTAGCTCGAAATGGAGATTCCGAAAAATCTCCATAAATTTTGAAGCTAGAAGATCGTCTTTTTCACGGAACTTTTCTTTGTTGGCCCTTGAAGGATAAGGCAAGGTTGGTTTAGTCTTTGGAACAACAACGGGCTCACCAATTTGGTCATTAGTTTGGACCACCGGAGGTTGGATGTTTTCGGTGCTTGGTTGCACCGTATCCTTTGTCACCTCGGGTTCATTTTCCGTCTCTTTAGGAGGAGAAGAAGTTTGAGGTCCATTATAGGAAACACCGCTTCGGGTAGTGATTGCTTTCACATCACCTTTCGGGTTAGCAATGGTGTTGCTTGGAAGAGAACCCGAGCCCGAAGTAGAAGCAGTATTACTATTCACGAATTTGGTGATCAGGTCCGTTATATTTGCCATTTGATTTTGCATATTTTGCATAACCGCGTCATTAGCTTTGACGTAGTTATCAAAATCGGACTTAGACACACCTGGTGTTGGATGAGCTGGAGCGGGAGCTTGGTATGGTGGAGCTTGAAAAGTCGGGGGTTGATTAATCTGAGGTTGGTAAACTTGTCCTTGATTGAAATTATTACCTCGATTTTGGTTCAAATTGTTTCCCCGATTTTGGTTGAAATTGATCCCCCGATTTTGGTTGTTTTGATGGTTTTGCATAGGAGGAAAACCGGGAGGTCGAATTTGGTTAGCAACCATCTGAGGTCGGTAACTGGCATTCCCTTGGTTGTAGTTAACTGCGGCGGCTTGTGACACGTATTCTTGGATATTGTCACGATAGTCATTGGTGGCTGGACAATTTTGGTAAGAATGACCACCCCCGCAAGTTACACAACTTTGCTCGATCGCCTTTACGGGAGCGGGAGCTGGAGTTTGGTTTTTCTTATCGAGAATCAATGCTCTAACCATATCTTTTAGCTCAGCAACATCGGATGAAACTGCTGGGGTAGAAGAGCTCGTACTCACTTTGGAAACAATGGCCTTGCTTCGTGATTGACGAACTTTGGACTTGCTCTCGATGATTTTTAGGCATTCTCGAGGCATTTTATCCAAAAAGTTACCACCCGCAGCGGAGTTCAATGAATCTTGATCATTTGAATTTAGGGCATTATAGAATGTATCGAGTTGATGCAATTCTGAAAACCCATGATGCGGGCATCCCCTAAGAAGATCATTGAATCGGTCCCATGCCTCGTAAAACGTTTCATCAAATTTTTGTTGAAATCTCGTGATTTCATTCCGAAGATTTGTTGTTTTAGAGGGAGGAGGAATTGTTAATGAATTTCGAAACAGATATCCCCATATAAGAATTCGATCAGGGCGGGCTCTTTTTCAAGCCAAATAAGGGCTGCCTCCCTCGAGGGAATAATTGGGAAAAGGCCATAAGCTTAACTGAGTACTCGGGACGTTCGAGAACTTCATCGTAGAGTGATCTTTGTTGAAATATCAGATGTTGGATGTGGGTCATTCTTTATCGTGTCCAAAAAATTGCTTGTTTTGAACAAGATTAAGTAGACCATGCTTGATCTCAAAGTTGTTCGCGGCAATTCTGGAACAATGATCGCATCCTCGTAATCCCTCAGTGGTGCCTTCGAGCAATTACGCCATAGTTTGATTATCGTCCATTCTGTGGACTATGGGAGGATTGAAAATAGTTTCTTGATTGTTATTTGGTTTCTCAAGATTGGTGAATTCCACAGAAGGTTGTCGGACTTGTGGTTGTTGACGTCTACGGGCTTGAGAACGAGTGCGCATGCACAAAAAAGAAAATTTACACTAATTTTTTGGTTTTTCAATGATTTATTCACAATGTATTTTACCGGACAATGAGATAAGACAACCTTTACCCTAAATAATTTCTTACTTATTCACGGTAGCTTCTCAAATAAAGATAAACGCACAGGTGAGGGAGGAGTAGGAATAGCGATGAAGCTTTTTTTCTCCTTTCGGGTCGTAGTTCCACGGAACAAACCCTCCTTTTACCACTTTATAGTTTGTTTTACTTGTTTCAAGGTGAGCCGTACGTCTGTAAGTGACACAAATGCAAGTTTTTAAATTTTGTTCGAGTTGGGAACCTACAAGTTCACGGAAGTTGTTATGAAATACCTAATTGAGAATATTATATTTTGGTATTTTACCAATTTGTGAATTTTATTTCTTTTTTATAGATAATGTTTTTATATTTTTGGTTTTTCTTTGGTTTTTATCGGATAATTATACTAATAAAAAATGAAAAATATTTTTGTATATATTTTTTTTTATATAAAAATATTCACAGCTTCAAACACAAATTGATTGACGTAACGATAATCGTTTTCACAGCCTCCCCGGCAACGGCGCCAAAAATTGATTGGTGCTAAACTACACCTTAAAATATATATAATATATAATAAAATATAAAATATATATAGTAAGAATAGTCTAGAAACAAAATCAATAAAACCGAGGAAGTAGTATAGAATTTTCCCGGGGTCGTTAATCCCCAAACGAGGCTGTGCTGGAAATCGATACAGTCGGATGATTGGAGTTTTGAAGGAGAGAAAATGATTTGAGAGTGTGAAAGCCATTTAAATATTAATAACAAAAACGTTTTAAGAAAAACCTAAAAATTATGAATTAAGCAAGAAAAAGAGAGCTCGAATCACGATCAAAGGGTTAAAAACCTAAAAATCTTCAAAAATTAAACCCTACAGGAAATTTTGCACTTCTAAACTACTTAGGAACTAATAACGATGAATGAAAAAGATTAGACCGAAACGGAGGTCGTTTGACCAAAAAACGAGTCAAGACCAAAAAACGCATCCCGAGCCCCGTTCTTTAAAAATCAAAAAGTTACAAAAATGACCCTACGAAAATTTTTATATTTTTCCTACGTACTATATGACTAAAGAAAATTTTCTAAAAAAGAAAAATATTTTTTTGATAATTTTTGTATTTTTTATGAATTTTTTAAACTTTTAACTAGATTAAATTATAAAAAATACTAAACTACTTTTAAAAATTCTGAAAAATTACCCTAAAATACTAGACACTAAATACTACCTACGAAAAATAAGAAACCAAAAATTGGCTTATAAATAAGCCCGAAAATAAGCTGTAACAGCTTATAGCTTATAAGGGGAAAAACACCCTTAAATAGCTAACCACTTGGGACTTTAATGAAAAAGTCCCAAGGGCGCAGCGGTAAGTCTTGTGTTATAAAAGAGAGGTGTACGAGGGTAGAGGCCCGGGTTCGAGTCTTGCTCACCCGGGTCACCCCTTGTCTCCTTTCTTTTTGCTCCTGTGTGAGTACACCAACTTTGTGCCCGAACCAAAGTTGTTAAGCTCCTTGAGCTTAACAATTTCTAAAACTACAACTTTTTCTAAAAAGCTAAGAATAAGCTTGAAAAGAGCTTTTAAATCGACAGTTTTGCTTAAATAAGCTTAAGGGCAAAATGGCTTTTCCTTTTTGGACTTTTAGACTAATAATGCTAAAACTTGGACAAGTAAGCAAAAAAATATTATCTATCTAATCTAATTAAGCACTAAAGAGCTAAATTGCAATAACTAAATAAGCTTAAAAAGGGCTTAAACTACACAGACACTTAAAATTTAGCTAAAGGCTAAGGATGGCTAAGTCTTGGACATTTTGGACACTTAAGCTAGGACTTGAATAAATAAGCTAAATGAATTGTCTAAACTATCCTAAATAAGCACTAAAGTCTAAAATAGGGCAACTAAATAAGCTGAAAGAGGGCTTATATGACAGAAAACTTAAACTAAGCTTAAAAGGCAAAAGGCTACCAACTGTTAACACAAAATAAGCAATGAAAGAGGCAAATAAGCAAAACAACTTAACATACTAACCTGATAAGCCACTAGGAACAATAATAAGCAATTGAGTTAAGCTTAATAAGCTAGAATTTGGCTTGTGCACACAGCAGTACTAACCTTGGGAGTTAGTACTGTTGGTGTGAAATTTAAGCTTAGAGTCAAACTTTTGGCTCATAAATAAGCAACAAGAAGGGATTCTTAAGGCCTGAAACTAAGGGAGCTTAACAAAGAGCTTATTGGCTTTTTAGAAAAGCCAATAACTCATGCTGAGGTTAACTAATAAGCTGGATAAGAAGGCTTAAAGATGACCCCTTAGCACCAGGGGAAGTAAGCCAAGGACAAGGGCTTATATTGACAGCTTTGAATAAGCTGTCAAATAAGCTCAAAATACAAAGATAAGTTAAAACAGATGAAAAATGACTTAAGGTGAGCTTATGCTCAAAATCTAGGCTTCTAAAAACAATTTAAAGATGCTGATTTTAGCTCTTGAAAAGGGGACTTTTTCTTTTTAAAACTGACACTTACATCTTTGACAGCTTTGACTCAAAAAGTCAAGTGACACAAAGCACTTGTTTACACCTTGTTTAGACACACAATGCCACTCTTTTTAAAACCCCAACTCAAATTTACAATGGCTTATCCAAATAAGCCATTGATTCTCTTTTTTAAACCCAACAGTTTCAAATAACACTTGTAAAAACTTAAAAAACAGGTTTTGACTAAAAAGCTTTAGAAAAACAGACTTAAATAAGCTCAATCACTTAAGCTAAAGCTAACTTTATGACCTCAACCCATACCACACTATTTTGACCCGTTTTCATGCTTAACCCAAACACCCTTTTATATTTCTTAAACGGATTTTTACACTTTAAAAGGCTGTTTTATCTCACAATTCTTAAAGGGAATTGACAAATAAGCACTAAACAACATAAATGAACAATAATAAGCAAGAAATAAGCACTCTAATCAGCTAAAATAGAATAAGCTATAAAAATCTAAAAATTAAGGCTTTAAAGGGAAAAATTGTAATGACCTTTATCCAAGCTTTTACAAGGATTTCTTGAGCCCTCAAGGGCTTTTACCTACAAGCTCTGGCTTATAAATAAGCCAGTGAAATAAGCATAAGTCTCTTCCAACTTGAGCTTACTTTCCAAATGGCTTATTCTGATTTTTCAAACAAAAACTTTATAGAAACTGTTAACTATGAAGAGTTTAAGTGTTATAGCTTTATATCAAATTCTATAAGAGCTTATAGAAGGCTGTATTTTAACTGATAAGAGCTTATTGAGAGTATTAGAGCTTGAAACAACTTTTCATTAAACTGTGGCCGTGGTTCTTTCTTTGATAACCACGTCAAATCCAGCAAGATGGTGTTTAAGTTTCTTCAAACTCGTATTAACCATGCTGACTTTAGGAAGTTCTTTTGGAACCTCAACTTTGATGGGTCTACAAGAAGGACTAGGATCTGAAGAATTCATAGAATTCTGAGACCAAAAGGCTTGTTCAGCAGATAATTCAGTTTGTGGAACAAATCATTTTTCAAAATCTTGAGAATTTGGTTGAGGACAGCATAATCAACTGGTGTGGTATTAACTTTCTTTTCTAAAACCATTAGATCCTGTTGTTTTAACAGCATTTTTGAATGACTCTCTTCAGCAAGCATTAGGGTCTCTTCAGAATCAGGAATCGTAATTGCATAAGTATTCTTAATGACATTACCATCATAAAGCTTTGGTTCCAACTACTGAGCTTTCTTTAGATAGAAAGGATTTTGAAAACCTAGAGCTTGTTTAGTGGTATGGTCATAGAAAAACTGTGGTTTTATCAACATATGAACAGTTTGTGTTGATTGATCTCTTTTATAAATAATATTATCTAGCTGTTTGATCTTCTTTTCTAAAGCAATTTCTCTATCAATGTTTCTAGATTCTTCTTTCTTAAAATCATTTTTGAGAAGAGTAATTGTTTGCATTAAAGATTCCTTTTCTTTTAAATGTTCAGAAAGAGTTTATTTAAGACGATCAATCTTTACAGACTATTCACATGATTCTGAAACATTATCTTTACTTTTTAAATCAGCATTTTGTCTTTCTTTTAAAACTTTAACTTGTTCTTTATATCTTTCAAGCTCAATAGTTAAAGTATCATTGACACTTTTATTGTCCAAATTTATCTTGGTACAATTAATTACTTGGGTTTTCAGTTGTTCAATCACAGATAATATCAGTGCATCTTGTTGTGCAGATGAGTTAAAATTCTAAACAGCTGCCTGTTGTGATTCTGTCACATACTGTGAATAAGAAATGATATTGCTATCACTGGTTATTTCAGTCTCTGAATGGTTCAAAACACTCGATTGTTCATAAGACGACATCGCTTGTACAAATTGATGTATTATATTGTTATTCACATTATCAGGATTGGGTACCTCAGTGAGAGCATCTGAACCATAATGAGATAAATTCGCCATGAGAGCAACTTTGGCAGTGTTGAGTTCATCACAATCAGAGTCGTATGCATCCAAATCATCGGCTTGATAAGCAGCATTGTGAGTAATGATAGTCTGTGTGGCTTGACCTTCTGCAATTTCTGGATCTGCCAAAAATGCTAGCTCTTCCTCATGTAGAATTTGACCATTTGCTTGAGCTTGTACCAGCAACACTTTATCCTTAAACTAAGAATCATCCCTTTTCCTTTTAGGTTTAGTGCATTGTTTGAACATGTGTCCCTCCCATTTGCAGTTGTAACAAATAACAGTCCTTTGTTTCCCAGAATTGCTTCCACTTGCTCCTGGAGTGTAGGTCCTAGTTGTACCCAAAGCAAAAGAAATTTGTCTCCCCTGAACTGGTTGTAAAGTTACTCTGCCACCATTAATGGTAGCTTGTTGCCTAGGGTTTGACGAATTCATCAGCTGGTTGTTGGTAGTAGGATAGCGAGATGTGACGACAGCTGATAGGAATAACATCATATGGTTGATGGCATCAATGGGATCGTCAACTTGCTTGAACACTGGAACAGTTAGACCTGAGTCTAGTTGGGGAAATTCAGGTTGTTGTTGTTGTTGGTTAACTGTGAGAGCATATTCCATTTGAGGGATGGATAATGGTGGAGAATAAACGTTGTGGTGAACTGATGATTGATAATCATTGGATGGATAAGTGATTAAAAGAGGTGTTGATGATTGATTGTTTGAGTATTGTTGAGACTGATAAGGTGATCCATACTGTGGAGACTGATATAGTGAAACTTATGGTTGAAATTGAGAGTTTTGGTATGAGTTCTGATGAGTTTGATAAGGAGACTGGGTCGTCTGATGGGTTGCAACCAAAGCAAGCGGATCTGAGTAAGGATAAAGGGTGTAAAGAAAGAAGCCCTCCATACACTTAGGCAGAAACCGGGTCAATACATATGCTGCCAGAATCACTAAGATGATTGCTGACATTGAAGATCGACATCATGGACCCAGTGATGCAATGCACAACCCTCCCTAGCCACTCAGAATCTCTCAAAAGATTTCTGTTTCATTTCTCACGGAGACTAAACACGTTATCTATTGACTTTCTCACTCCGAGTTAGTTGATATTGAACAGGTGGCAGTCAGCTCCAGCCTCCGATTACTAGAACCAAAACGCACTATTGAGTCTAGAGCCAAGAGATCGTCAATTAATCTCGTTAGGACACATATCCAATTCTCTTGTCTTTCACACACTGTGGAAACAAGTCTATCCTAAGAGTCCTACGCATTATCCTTGTGATATTGCCAGAACATCCGAGTGAAACGAAGGTTCTTCACAATGAAGATGGAAATCCTGCTAGAGCCAACATCAAACAAGCTCTTGGTAGGTGACTTGTGCGATTCTACAAGAATCAAACTTGTGTCAACTGGAAAGAAACGATGGTGCGATTCTGTGTGAATCAAACTTGTTCCAGTATAAGAATTGACGGTTATTGATCATTTGACAAACAATCAAAACTCTCGAAGTGTTACAAAATATTTTCATAAGAAACACTTAGACTGATTTTTCAAATCAATTTTCTCTTTATTGCTAACTGTTTCATTACAGGATAACTTAAAGATGGAGATGGAGATGGAATTTCCCAGTTCCTGAGATATCAAGTGAATAACCGAATGCTCAGACACGACCTACACTTGTTATGAAGTTATGAAAGATCTCATAAAGGTGTCAAAGCTTCCGCAAACTCTGATATCGTGTATTTCTTCACAAGTGCACAAGATGGCGATCCATTACAAGATGATGTAAGATTATGTTTGGGTGATGATCTCAAGAAAGCTCAAGATCACAATCAAAGACAAGTCAAAGATGAATCAAAAGATCACTACCCCAAATGTACAAGATATCAAATGTCTACGAGCTAAAGACTGAAGTGATTAAGTTTAGTATTTTCAGGGGTGACCTCCCTTAGGGGGAGATTGTTAGATATTAGAAAAAGACTCGGTCACCCCGTGTATTTTACTGTTTATTATAGCTCGTAGTTTAATAGTTAATCGTATGATTTTCGGTTTTGAACCGGGTACTAAAACCCGGTTCTTTGTAAGAACTATATATACCTCTTCCAACTTTGGAAGAGGTAGCTAGTCATTATTCATTTCCATTTTACACATAGAGATTTCTCTCTCTAGAAAACATCTCTCCATGTGTTTCTCTCTCTAGAAACTAGCCAAATCCAAGAATCATCATCCGGGCTGTGAAATATGATATCATACAATTGGTATCAGAGCTATGTGGTGATTTCGTGAGCTTTTGTGCGTTCTAATCTTGATTAGATCGTGTTCTTTAGTTACTTTTTGGATTTTTGGTTCGAAAATCAAAACTCAGATTTTTGTGCTTAGATGTGTTTATTGTTATGTTTTTAAGCAAGATCTAGGCATAAGGTAACTAGTTGTGCAAGAAAAATCAAGGTTCAACGTCAAAAAGGGTGTGTTTTTGTTGGAAAAATACGTGTTTTGCTCGAAGTTAACCTTCTGTTTGAAGGAAGCGGAATATGCAGGTTTGAAGGAAGCGAAATATGCAGGTTTGAATCAAGCGAAATATGACAGGTTGATTCCAAGCGAAATATGTATTCAAGCGGAATATGACATTTGTCAAGCGAAATATGACAGGTTGATTCCAAGCGAAATATGACAGATTTTCAAGCGAAATATGTTAGTTTTCAAACAAGCGAAATATGACAGGTTCTTCAAGCGAAATATGTTTGTTTTCATCAAGCGAAACATGTCATAAGTCATCAAGCGAATTATGTTGATTTTTTCCAAGCGAAATATGTCACTAAAATCTTAATTTTTCTACGGTTTTCTTACTTTGTAAAATCCCGTGAACTCTCCTCCCTAGGAGGAGAGGCACGGCTAAAAGAGGGAGAGGACATGGTGATTTGCTAATTTATGGAGAAATGGAGCTTAAGGTGTACTTGTGTCGGTTATTAACTAGTATGAAGTGATGCTAGTGGGGATTTAAGATTAATTTGTGTGTGGTATCACTTGTAGAACCGGCCACGGCTTAATATAAGTGTAATATGATTTAAATTTTGGGTATTGGGTATAATAGTAGGTATTTGTTAAAGTATAGATGGGTATTGGTGCTTCCGTGTATGCTTAAATGTATTTTATTGCGAAACGTAAACGTTTTACGTAACCAATAAAAATAAAATATGAAAAGTTATAAATTATCCTCGTAATAATTATATAACACTTGCTTGACGTAAATTTTTATTTGTTTGATGTCCATTTATTGAATGATGATTTTTAGTTTACGCGATTTAACTAAACGATCGAAAAAAAGTAAACGCGTGAAAGTTTAAAATAAATAGTTGAATATTTATTGACGTAAAATGACGTAAAAATGTGGATTGTTACATGTTGGTTCTCTCAATGATGACACGGTTGAACTACGTTATGATTCTGACATATACTCTGAGGTACGTCATTACGACACCTATCATGATTCTGATATCATAATTATAATATACAAGAGCTGGGATATATTGAAAACATTGTATCCAATAATAAGTCATATGATGAGCTTACGGGTAACAAAAATGTTATATCTTATACTGATTATATGCTTACTATTGGAAACAATAAAGATAACTATGTTCCTGCTCCTATACAAAAGAATGATATGATGTTGTCTGTAATTGAACAAATGAAATCTCAAGTAGAAAAATGTAACATGGTAAATCAAGAGACAAAAAGTGTGAATGAATCATTAATCAGCGAGCCTGAACGATACAAAGACAGAGTCAGACTTTTAGAATATGCAGTTAAAGATGGCCATTCTGAACAAGAAGCATATCTAAGTCATGAATTATACACAACCATTAATGATCATAATAGAAAAGTAGCTGATTTTGAAAAACAAGTTTTTTCTAAACAAACACAAATGAAGGATTTAAATAATCACATTGCTTTTCTAAAGAAGAATTTTGAAACAATCAAACAAGATTCGTCTAAAAGGTATGAAAAGAACATAACTGAAATAGTAGATTTGGAAAAAACAAAAAAGGAACTTGAAACCATTGTTTTTAAAGTTGGTCAATCTGCTCAAACTATGCATATGCTAACCAAACCCCAAATTTTTTATGATGAAACACATAAGACAGCTCTTGGTAAACAAAATCCTTTGTATCTTTCTCAAGCTCGACGGCAATAACCTGCATTATATAATGGAAATGTATTGATTGATAAACGTAATCCTGTATCTGTGAGTGATTCTAAGGAAACTTTGATACTTGCTGAAGAGAGTCGGTTGAAAATGCTTGAAAAATAAACTATTGTTAATACTAAACCGATTGATTACTCCAAATTAAACAAACTCTATGAGTTTTTTGTTCCACAAACACAATTGTCAACAGAACAATTATATTGGTCCTCAATACCAAGTCCTCCTGTAACTGTTTTAAAACCCAAAGTTATTCCCAAAAAACTCCCATTAACTAGTTAAGTTCTCAGGAATCTGAACAAAGCACGAAATCTTCTCACTAAGTTCGATGAATGCATCAAGAGAATAACTACGTTGTCTCCTCATGAGATTGGTAGCTGGGAGCAATCGGATATAAAAAGTGCTTTTAAAAAAGATGTCATACCATTTTCTAAAAACCTAAACGAAACTTTCAAACTTTTAAAAAGGGATTTTATACAAAGGTTAAAAATGAACGAAATTTTGAAAAAATGGAAGACGAGGTTGAATCAATGTTCTGTGGCAAGAAAATTTTTGAAATTGAAAAAGAAAAACCGTTTACTCAACTACATTCTGACACTTGGAAGACCTAGTGATATTAGTGCACTAACTTGCGTTCGTTATTAAAGTTGATAGAATTGTGGAAAGTGAAAGTCTTGACATTGTGCTGTTAGTTCTTCAAGAATCAAACAAAACATTGTGTGAATTAAGAAAAGAGTTTGCAAAACTTAGGAAATAACAACATATTCTTGATATTGCTTTCAAAATCACAAAGAACAATGATTATTAATGATCCTGAAACAAAATAAACAGTTTTTTTGGTTAAATCAATCATATCAAAGGTTTGAGATAAATTATCTAAAAGTGTCATTGCAAGACAAGTTACAACGTAATCAATAAGTTTAAATATCTTTTACTCAAAAATAGCCAAAAGACTCAGTGTAATACCTATTTTGATTATAGGAATTCCGAAAATCGAATATAAACGTGTCCCTCTAGCTTTCAAGTTTCTTCCTTTAGTTAAGTAACGAGACATATTAAGTTATAATATAAGAAGCTGTATGATTCAATCAGGCAGACACGGGCAAAAATGAAACTTCAAACTGACTCTTTGCAACAAAAACTTAATGATCAGATTTTTGAAAATAACAAGTTAAGACCACATTTTAAAGGAAAGTTTTCTGAACCACAAATGAATCATAATGGTACAAGTGTGAATACTAAGCTTTCTAAACCTTCAACTTCAGGAACTAAACTTTATTCAGTAACTCTGCTTCCTAAATCAAATGTTATTCCTAAAGTTGTTAAGAAAAATGATTTAATAAAATCAGTCACTTCACACTTGACTACCAACAAGATAATTGAAAAATGTACAAAAGTTCTTGGCCCAAGTGTGCTTTAGATTGAGACTGAACCAATCAATGCGTGCTTTAAGAATAATAAAGTTATACATCGTGATTATCTGAAAGTCACTAAGGAGCACGTAGCAACACTACATGAATTATTAGAAGAAGTTAGAGCATTAAACCTTAGACAAACATATAGGTCCATGCTCTAAGTTGCCTGAGTCGAATTCAAGAACTGTTATTGTATGTTTAGTACCTTTCATAGCCCTTTCACTCAAAGCGGGAAATGAAAAAAGAGCTCCCGCATACATACCATAGAAAGAAAAATAAGCCGTTACGTAGATGCATCTAGAATGAAATAGACAATTCAAACAATCATACAAAAGCATGCAGTAAAGCAAAACACTATAAAGACCGACAACACTATGTTGCCTTCTACAGGAAGAGTAAGCTCTACTAATGCTAGCGGATCAAAGCCTAAGAGCAATACAAAGAATGATAGGATCCCGCAACCATCAAGTAGAAGCATGAAGAATAAAGTAGAAGCCCACCATAAGAAGTTTAAGTCTAGTGCTAATAAGAATAGTCATGTTTTAGATTGTAATGCGAATGATAAGAATGTTGCTTTGTCAAAGAATTCTGATACTATTTGCTTATCTTGTAATGAATGTTTGTTTTCTGCAAATCATGATGCTTGTGTTGTTCAATATCTTAAGAAATGCAAAAAATGTAAAGTGGCTAAATCTGCAAAACAAAAAGTTAAAAGTGAATGGAAACCAACAGGACGGATCTTTAAAACTGTAGGACTAAAATGGATACCCACTGGTAGGATATTTAACTTGGTAGGAAAACTGTGCCCCCTTCTTCTTCTAATGACACGTCTGTCATAGTTGTTCCTCCTGGACATATCTTAACAACCACTATAATTCTGGTTAGTCAGTGTCCAAAACAAAGTCTTATAATAGGCCAAATGCCCAGATCACTCTCTAAATACATGGTAAATATAGAATGTCATCCATTTAATTTACATGATTTTGGATTTGAGGGAATTATTTAGGATGACGAGCTTCCACCTTAGAAGTTCGACTATCTAGGAGTCACTTAGGTTCACTAACAACCCAGAAACCAATCAAAAGTTGGGGATCCACTCTTTTGTAAATATGTTTTTCTTTTTTCTTTTTGTGTAGATTGTAGAAATTTTTCTTTGACTGGACACCGTGATAAGCTCATCAATTTTGTTTCCAAGTTTATCGAAATGGTCTGATTTGGCAAGGATCATTTTACAGCTATAATGGGATATGGAGATCTACAAATGGGAAATATTCTTATTTCATGTGTTTACTACGTTGAAGGACTTGGTCATAATCAATTCTCCGTTGGGCAATTTTGTGATTCGGATCTCGAAGTAGCTTTCAGAAAACACACTTGTTTGTAAGGAACTTTAGAATTGTGTGATCCTACTATCAGGTTTCTCTGTGGTTCTAAACATTATACAATATCAATGGCGGAATATGAATGAAGTCCTTCTCCAATTTGTCTACTCTCTAAAGCTTCAAATACAAAATCTTGGTTATGGCACCGTCGTCTCTCTCACTTAAACTTCTATACCATCAATCAGCTTGCTAAACAAGGTCTCGTCAAAGGGCTACCCAAGTTGAAGTACACTATCATTTGTGTTTGGCATGTCAAATGGGAAAAAGCTAGAAGGAATTTTATCCACACAAGCCGAAACTAAGTACAAATGAGAAACTTCAAATGCTGCATATGGATTTGTGTGGACCGATGCGGGTAGAAAGTATAAACAAAAAAAGATATATTCTTGTCATCATTGATGATTATTATCGTTTTACTTGGTTAAAATTTTGAGAACAAAGATGTAGCTTCAGAAATTATATCAAATTATTGAAGCAAGCTCAAGCCAGGCCTTAATGCTACAGGAAATATCTTCGTACAGAAACGTCACAGATTTTCTCAATCAGATTCCACGAAATTATACAGAAGAGGTTTGGAATTACTCATTAATCCATCCACTACACGTACACACAAAAAAACTATTTAGTTAAAAGGTGTAACCGTACGTTGGTAGAGGTTGCAAGGACCATGCTTATTTTCTCTAAATCTCCGCTATTTCTATGGGCTAAAGTTATAGCTACTGCATGTTACACTCAAAACCGCTCCATAATCCGTATCCATTACAATAAGACTCCATATAAACTACTTAGAGATCACAAACCAAAACTCAAGTATCTTTACATTTTTGGTGCTCTTTATTATCCAACAAACGATTTTGAGGATCTTGGGAAACTTCTGCCAAAAGCAGATATTGGAATCTTAATCGGCTATTCACCATCCAAGAAGGCGTACCGAATCTACAACAGAAGGACCAGAAAAATAATGGAAACAATGAACATATAATTTGATGAGCTTACTCAGATGGCTTCAAAAACAAGGTTCAGGACCCGATCTTTAAGGTTTGACTTTTGGAAAAATTAGTTCATGACTCGTGCTTAACTAGGCTACGTCAACATCAGCTAAACCACCTACAAAGAATGACTGGGATTTGCTGTTTTAAGCCAATGTTGATGAATAGCTTCCAAACCTCCAAGTGCTGTAAATCTAACCCTGAATTCTTGCGCAAATCTACCTCCACCAGATACAACCGAGGCTTCTTCTTCTACTTCCATTGATAAAGATGCTCCCTCTCCAAGTACTTCACCAAACATTGAAGCAACAAACTCACCTATCAATTCTACAAATGTTGAAACAAATGAAGAAGTTGCAGTGTTTGATAGTGACACATTTACTAATCCATTTTCTCCTCCAGAAACCAGCTCAGCTGAGTCATCTTCAAGGATTGTAGACACTTCAAAAATGCACACTTTCCAATAACCTCCAATTTACATAAAAAGATGGACAAAAGATCATCTGTTTATAACAATCATTGGTGATCCATCAAAACATGTTTCTACAAGACGTCAACTTTTTATCGATGCTTTATGATGTTATTTCCATGCGTTCTTAGCTAAAGAAGAGTCGAAGAATTATAAAGAATCCATGGAAGAATCTTGCTGGATTGAAGCCATGCAAAAGGAGATCCATGAATTTGAGCGACTTAAAGTATGGGAGTTAGTACCAAGACCAGACAAAGCTATGATCATCAGCTTAAAGTGGATCTTTAAAGTGAAACTTGATGAATATGGCGGGGTGCTAAAAATAAGGCTCGGTTAGTTGCAAAAGGTTATCATCAGGAAGAGGGGATCGACTTTGAAGAATCGTTTTCACCTGTCGCTCGCATTAAAGCCATCAGAATATTTTTAGCATATGCTGCACACAAGAATATGGTAGTATTTTATATGGATGTGAAGACGACATTTCTAAACGGGATTTTAAAGTAAGAGGTGTACGTGAGTCAACCAGAAGGGTTTGTTAATCAAGATCATCTAAATCATGTATTCATATTAAAGAAAGCACTTTATGGTTTAAAACAAGCTCTTCGCGCATGGTACAACATGTTCTCCAAGTTCTTTCTCAGCCAAAAATTTGTCAAAGGTGTGGTCGATCTAATGTTGTTTACTCACCAGGATGGAAATGATCTCATATTGGTACAAATCTATGTTGATGACATAATTTTTGCTTCCACAAATCCAATCTTTTGTGATAAATTTGCAAAATTAATGACCAAACGTTTTAAGATGTCAATGATGGGAAAAATATCATTTTTTAGGACTTTAAATTTTAAAGTCCTAGAGGCATCTTAATTAATCAATCTAAATACGCTCTTAAAATGCTCAAAAAAGTATGGTTGGACCAATGTGATGTTGTGGACATCCCAGATGGTGGGATAGTTTCAAATCAGTATGAGGATCCAAACGGGACTCCAGTTGACCCTACTCGTTATAGAGGAATGGTCGGATCCCTTATGTACCTCTTAGCCAGTCTCCCTGACCTAGTGTTTGTCGTCTACATGTGTGCTCGGTACCAGACAAAGCCTACCGAAAAGCACTTAACTACGGTAAAACGGGTCTTTCGATACCTAAAAGGAACCATTAATAAGGTATGTGGTACCCGAAGGACACCAGTTTTAATCTAACAGCTTTTGTAGATGCCGACCATGCATATTGTCAAGATTTAAGATGTAGTACATCGGGAAGTAAACAATTCCTTAGAGAAAAGCTTGTTAGCTTGTCCATCGGCCAAGAAACCAAAGTGAACAGCAATTTCACAAACGAAGCTGAGTAATTAACATTGTTCGGGGTGCTCGTTCTCCAAAATCCTCTAGATACGTTCACAGTTAACCTGACTATGATTTTACTTTCACAAGATCCCCATTATACTCATTCACTCAAAGAGCGCCATTGCTAATATCTTGCCACAACGTGAAACGAAACACTCCAGGACGAAACACATCGATGTTCGATACCACTTTACTAAAGAGCAAGTTGAAAATGATGTTGTTGAGCTATACTTTGTTGAGACCAACTTTCAGCTGGTGGATATCTTCACTAAAGCACACGCAAGAGAACGCTTCGAATTTCTGATTAACTGCCTCAGCATGCAGAGCATTACACCGAAAGAGCAAAAACGTCATGCAGAGTCAGACGAAGAGTAATTCTATTTACTACTTCTTGTATCACATGTAATATAAGTAGATTAGTCTATAAAAATTGAAAATCGACAAAGAGATTTTCATTTTTTTAAAAATTTTCAAAAACAAAATACAAAATATAAAATTTCAAAAACAAAATATAAAATCAGAAAATTTTAACCATAAAAAAATCTTCTCGACATGTCTTTTAGAATCGATAATATCTACGACCTTAGAAATGTCATTCAATAATGACACGGGATTGTAGATAAAGTTCGACTAAAAGTTTAAAACATTTTAAAACATGTCATCTCAAATTTTCTTATGGCTTGTTATTAAATATCAGATAACAACCTCAAAAAAAATAAAAAATATAAAAAAAGAAAAAGAAAAAAATAATCCAAAAAAAAAAATAATACATTAAAAAAAACCCATCCCTAACGAAAAGGAAATTGTACGCTTCAGTGCAGTTTTTCTTAACAACGAAAAGAGAAGTCTTTTCGGTCTTGAGTTTAAAGATTCAAAACATTCCAAGTTTTGAAACTCAAGAATATGACTTGTGTATACTTTGCTACACAACTCGCGCTTTCTAAAAAGGAAAATGTACGACAAAAAGTGCATTTTGTCCTAAAAAGATTAATTTCTTTAACTCGAGCAATTTTCCTCAAAATGTGTTTATCAAACATGCTCGAGTTAAACAAATTTTTCAAAAATGCTGGAAATAAAATCAGAATCAGTTTTGTCATTTAAATGGAAAAATATTTTCAAGAAAATTCGAACGCTCGAACAAATCCAAGAAATCTTTTCAAAAGAATGCGGTCTTTGTTCAAGGGGGAGAACGAGCTTTTATATGAAAATTTCCAAAAAATGTTCAAAAATAATTCATCAGTATTGGGAAAAACGATGCATACCTGATGATTGTATCAATTTTTTCTTCTTGATTTGCCGGTAGATTTGAGAGAGAAGACAGAGATGGATGTATACGTGTTTTAGGTAGGCTGGTATAAATTTTGGAGTGGACATGTGCCCGGAAGGTAAAAGTAGAGAGAGATATTAATACCAGGTCGGGTAAAAAAGAAATAAAAAAATTTTAACCCGGGTCGGGCAGGCTTTGGCATTAAATGCATTTAAGGAAACATTGGGATGACAATCTCCCTCTTTAATAATATAAGTATAATATGGGGTATAATTTTTAACTAATATAGTTATAAGTGATTATTATATGCCTAAACCCATTTGTCTAGTTTATTTGTGTTATTTTGGTTTGAACCGTTTAATAGGGTGACAACTTGTTTATATTGTGAATTAAGTTAGGGGACAAAGTAGGATTATAACATAAATGTGGGAAACCATAATTGCATTTGTATTTATACCTCAAAGTTTAAAATAAATGTGGCAAGTCTCAAATAGTCTAGGGTTGATGTTGTAAATAATACTAGAAGGACTGAAAGTGTAATTTTTGTTAAATAATGGTTCAAGACTCGTTTAGGCTAGTTAACGGACGATTCAAAACGCGAAAGTTGCGCCATTGTTTTCCAAATAGTTTTTCCTAGGAAAATGAGTATTTATATGATTATTATTTCATTATTGTTTTATAACATTTATTTAAAACATTTATTATTTATTTGTGTATCAATGATAAACTTTTGTCCGTAAAATAAACTTTAACTTGAATACTGCGTTTTTAACAAACATTTCTGAATACAATAATAAATAATTTATTAAATACCTTTATTTAATAAAAAGTGATAATTATATGTAATTTAATTATTTTCGTGTCGGTACGTGTTGTTCTCGTTTTTAAAATTTTGCGAGGGTATTTTAGTCATTTTTTGCATGTTTTTGAGTCTCGGGTAAAACTGAAAAGTTGTCTGGAATGTCGTTTCATGACAAACGCTAGTATACCCCATAATTAATAACTCATTTTGGCGGGTCATTTTTGATAAGTCAACTTTGGAATAACATGTATCTTCTCGTTTTCAAGTCAAATAAGTTAAAATAAATTTGTACATGAGAGATATGTAATAATAAATATGATTTATTATTTAAATATGTTCTGAAAAATTACCGGTTACGCGGTAATCGTTTTTACGTGACAATAAAAGATCAAAAGTCAAAAAGTCAAGTCGGACCCGAAAAGTTAAAGGGTAAAATAGTCTTTTAATATTGCAAAAATTGCCGGTTGTTACAGAACTACTAGGTTTAGTTTTAACCGAACAACTGAAGTCTTGTATCAACCGAACTACTAGGTTTGTTTTTAACCAAACAACTGAAGTCTTGTATCAACCGAACTACTAAGTTCTAGTTAGAACCGAACAACTGGGCTTCTAGTGTTAACCGAACAACTAGACTTCTAGTGTTAACCGAACAATTAGGCTTCTAGTGTTAGCCGAACAACTATGCTTCAAAGTAGAACCGAACAACTGAATTGTAGTGTTAACCGAACAACTGAATTGTAGTGTCAACCGAACTACTAATTTTAGTGTCATCCGAACTATTATTTTTCAGTTGGAACCGATCTACCTAATTTCAATTGAAGCCGAACTACTCAATCTTCAAAATTATACGGTTTTTACTTCTTTGACTTGTAAAATCCCGTGAATTGGAAACAATAACTTGTTTTTCCTTGGTTTTTGATCCAAGAATTGTACTAATCCCGTGTAGTTTCAAGAAGTAAAACACTAAAAAGACAACTTAATTAACACAAATTTCGTTCTACCACGTCGATCAATCAAGTAAATCTTCTTAACACACAATTTCTAATGACGGGACTCTTGCTGACAAAGCGATTCTTTTGGGTGCTGACAATGTCCACCTATGTTGGAAAAGGAATGTACGATTCTTGGAAAAGCAGAATGGAGCTATACATGATGAATAGACAACATGGACGAATGATCCTTGAATCCATTGAAAATAGTCCACTCATCTGGCCTACGATTGAGGAGAATAGAGTGACTAGACCAAAGAAATATTCTGAGTTATCTGCTACAGAAGCAATTCAAGCTGATTGTGATGTCAAGGAAACAAATATCATTCTCTAAGGATTACCACCAGAGGGATTATGCACTTGTTAGCAATCATCGAATCGCCAAGGAACTTTGGGAAATAATTTCAAACTTCTCAATGCAAGAGAACTTCATTACGAAACAGAAAGAGAGTGTAAGCTTTATGATGAATAAGATAAGTTTGCTTATAAGAAGGGGGAAACACTACGTGATTTCTACTTAAGATTTTCACTGCTACTCAATGACATGAACATCTGTAATGTTAAACTGGAATAATTTTAAGTGAACACCAAGTTTTTGAATACGCTTCTCCTGAGTGGAGCAAAGTTTGTGACTGATGTCAAACCTGTGTTCGGATTTGCTACTCGCAGACTTTAACATTGATCTAGCCTTCATGAACTGAATACTTGGACAAACATGAATTTCATGCAAAATGGAGTTGTTTAATGCTCAGAACGCAACTCTGGATCGCTTGCTTTGGTTGCAACTCCCTCATCAGATGACCAAGTCATCCTTATCTACTCATCAGTAACTATACCAAAACTCGAATTTCACCTCAAGTTTCACGGTATCGTCGTCCTTAGTATGGATCACATTATTAGTCTCCTATATACTCAATCAATCAATCATCAACATCTCTTTCTATCACTTATCCTCCAATGATTATCTATCTCAGTTCACAAAAATTGATTCTCACCATATCCTTCTCTCAATTGGAATATGCTCCCACAGTTAACTAACAACAACAACAATCTAAATTTCCTTAACTAAACTCAGGTCTAACTGTTCCAGTGTTCAAGCAAGGTGACGATCCCATTGATGCCATCAAACATTATGATTCTTGATTTTCATATCAGCTGGGTCATCACTTTTGTTATCTATACCAACAACCAGCTGAGGAATTCATCAAACCTAGGCAACAAGCTACCTTTAATGATGGAAGAGATGACTTTAAACCAGTTCAGGGAGACTAAATTTCACTTTTGCTTGGGTACAACTTTACGCCTACACTCTGAGGAGGAAGCAAGTGGAAGAAATGCGGGGAAACAAAGGTCTGTTATTTGTTACAACTGCAAAAGGGGGAAGGACGTACATGTTCAAACAGTCATTAAACCTAAAGGAAACAGGATGTTCATGGTTTAAGGATAAAGTGTTGCTAGTACAAGCTCAAGCAAATGGTCAAAATTCTAACATTAAGGATGAACTGCATATATGGTAGATCAATTGAATTGCAGAAGGTGATGCCACACTGACTGTCATTATCACATTGCTTGCTTATCAATCGATGTTTTTGGATGCATCTGCTTAATTGTGATGCACTTCAACAGCACGCAAAAAAGTTGCTAGCTTTATGTACGATTTTTCTAATTTTAGTTCAGATGCTCTGGCTGAGGTACCAATCCTGATAATGTGGATAACAATAGGATTAATCAAAAGTTGCAGGTGGTGTGCCATCTTTTGAACAAGTAGAATGGTTGTGAACCAATCGAGACTAAAATAACCAATGGTATAACAATATTCAAGTTCCTTATTTCAGTATGTGTGTCAGAATCATCAACAGCAGCTGATCACGGTAATTCTAACTACATTACACAATAGAGAGGCAACTAATATTATCTGTGTGATTGAACAATCTTAAGTAGTTAATTTTATACCAAGCTAAATATGTGAAAATAAAAAGTGTCAAGGGACTAACTTTAACTAAATGTGCGTAAAAGATATAAGGAAGAACTCAAGTTCAAGTTTTGTAAAAAGATGGACAAAATGTTGATTTTTTAAAGGTAAAAGTTATGTTTCAGATTCAGGTAACAGTCTGTAGAGATTAGAGCGTCTTAAACAATCTCTTTCAGAACATGTACACGAAAGGAATCTTTAATGCAAACGTTAATCTTCTCAAAAATGATTTTAAAAGAAAGAAGTTTAGAAAATATTAATAGAGAGATTGCGTTAGAAATGAAGATCAAAAGTGGATAATTTGTTTTTAAAAGCGATCAATCTGCACAAATGTTCTTCACATGTTGACCAAAACCTCAGTTTTTCTATGTATTCATATCACTAAACAAGCTTAGGTTTTCAACTCCTTTCTATCTGAAAGAAAAGTCAGCATTGGAACAAAGCTTTATGATGGTATGTATTAAGAAATACTAGTGCTATTGTAATTCTGACTCCGGAGAGTCCCTAATGCTTGTGAAGAGAGTCGCTCTTTTCTACTCAAAAATTCTTTTAAAACAACAAGCTCAATGATTTTAGACAAGAAAACGTTACTCCTCATCGTCTCTTCATATTTTAACTCCCCTAACATAATTATACAAAATTTATATTTCAAAACCACCAAAATATCCCCCCCCCCTGCAACACGCAAAATTAATACTCCATTCATTTCATACTTATTAACTTAAACTAAATAATAAATTCCCAACCCACATAATCCCCCGCGCTCTCCCGCCCACCCACAGTGAAATTACCTACAAGACCCTAATTACTAGATTATCTGAAAATTCCTAGAGGTATTATTAAGATTTGACCCCCCCCAAACTAAACAAAATAGACCCACCAACCCACTTATTAACCGAGGGGTTCGATGGGGTGATTAAACACACTCACTAATCAAGCTTATTCGCGTCGCCGCCCCCACCTCCGAAATAATTCCACCCCACTCTCCTCGGCTCTCCTCACAACAGCCTCCCTCCCCGCTACAAATGTCCGAGTGGTTACTCTGTAGTATTTATGGGTCTTTTGGTTGCTCGTTACTGGATGAAGGGGGGAGACGCGATCGGAGGTTCTCGATAATTACTTATATTGATAAACTTTCTGAATCCAATAATGTCTTTCATTAAATGGAACAGGCTTTGGACAAACATCGTTTAGAGTCAAAATACATTTGAATTTAAAATGACTAAGTTTTGAACGAAAAACGAACGACTTGGAACAAGTCTATCAACAAAGATTTAGTGAACTATATTATTGGTAAGTGATAAGATGGCTAGTATGAATGTGAAAAGTGTCTCAAACTTTGAGAAATGGAGCTTCTCTATTAAAAGGTTTCATTGAAAAAGTGACTTATGATAAACTAGATCCTCTGATGTTTTACCCCTGAAAAAACATTGCATCTCTTTTGAAAGTAGTTGATACTAACTTAATCAGGATAATTTTCAAAGAGAAAATCTGTTTTCAAATCAAAGTGGCTCAAGTTTTGATCAATATTTTTAATTAAATGAATTGAAAGCTTAATCCCAAGAGAAAGACATGGTCATTATAAAGAAGTTGAAAGAGAGAATTAAATCTCTATGTGAAAATATAAATGAGGATAAGGTCAAGAAGGATTTAGAAGAGATTGAAACGATAAATATTGAATTGGATCATAGGGTGTCAAACCTTATTGCTGAGAATGAACATTTGAAACAGACTTATAAGCAACTTTATGACTCGATTAAACCAGCACGTATTCGATCAAAAGAAAAATGTTGTGTTAATTAATCAAGTCAATCAAAAGTCTATGGAAATTTCTGATTTAAATGCAAAAATTCAGGAACAAGGTTTGACCGTAACAGCTCTAAAGGATGAATTAAGGAAACTTAAAAGAAAAGATTTACCTAATAATGTTGTTTGCAAACACACTATTGATCCAGAAATGCTTAAGATTGATGTGGAATTTATATCACCTAGATTGTTGAACAATATGTCAGCTCACTCTGATTACCTTAAGCACACTCAGGAAGAAGCTGTGATTCTTAAGGAAATAGTGGAACAAGGAAATCACAAAACCCTCTAAATACTTCCTTAGACTCTGCTTTTAAGTATACAAAACAAATTCAGGAGTTCCTTTTTATAATCGGACAAACTTGCCCTAGCATCAATAATTCAAGTGGTAAATTAGTGGCTGTGACCCTAAAGAACAAGGAAAAAAGAGTTAGATTTACTAAGCCCGTCACATCCTCAGAAAACACAAACACAAAAATAGCTTCTTCATCAAACCTAGTTTCTAACAAACCTATGTTGTCTTCTACAGGAGTAAAATCGTCTACTAGTGCTAGCGGATCACAGCCTTCAGGCAATACAAAGAAAGACAAGATTCAGCGAACACCAAGTAGTACCTAGAAGAATAAAGTAGAAGCCCACCCTAGGATAGTTAAATTTAGTTTAAAAAATAAGAATTGCTTTGTTGAACCTAAAGGAAATGCAAATGTGCAGCAATCCAAGCTTAATGTGAATTCTGAACTTTTATGTGTTAAGTGTAATGGTTGCATGCTTTATGATAATCATGATTTGTGTGTTCTTGATTTTATCAATGATGTGAATGCTCATACTAAATCTAAATCTGTTAAGAAAAATTCAAAGAGAAGAGTTTGGAAACCAACATGAAAAGTGTTCACAAAAATTAGATACACTTGGAGACATACTGGTCAGACCTTCACTATAGTAGGAAATGTGTGCCCTTTAACTAGGATAACCACAACTGCTGAAGTGCCCCTTAGAAAGCTAACTGCTCTTGAAAGTGATACACCTAAGCCTGTAGTAACATTGGTTTACTCAAGGAAACCTAAGAAATCTAATACTAATGTTCCCGTTAGCAAACCTAAGATTATTAAATCTATATCTGCTAACAAAAAGGAACCTAGTAAATCTTGGGGATCCATAGTTTCCAATGTTCCATCTTCCTCTCTTGATGAATGCAAGTCGTCCAAATTGTTCTTTGGTATTTGGACTCTGGTTGCTCCAAACATATGACCGAAGATCGCTCTCAGCTAACCAATTTTGTCAATAATATTTTGGGTACTGTCAAATTCGGAAATGATCACGTGGCAAAGATATTGGGATATGGTGAGTATCATATTGGGAATGTTACGATCTCAAGGGTTTACTACGTGGAAGGATGATGTGTGCTAAAACACGCATCATTTATACCCCGAAAAACGCTATTAAATGGACTAAAAACACTAAAATATGGAAAATTATATTGCAAATATGTTTGTATTGTGTTTTTATGTTTTGCAGGGATTAAGGGTTGAAAACAAAGAAAAACCGGGAATTTTCAGGTTCAGTTCAATCAAGTTTACTAATTATTCGAGATAAAGACGAAGTATTGAAAATTCCCTGAGCATGCCAATGAAAAAAAGCATGAGAAATCGAGTCGGACGGTGCCTTCACTTATTATTGGGCTGACCCGACACTATTTATACGGGTCAAACCGACCCATTATTATTATTAATAATTGTAAGATTTGAAGTTAAATGAATCCAGCCCAAGCCCACGTTCGGCCCAGGAAACAATTAAAAGTCCTAGCCCCATTTCTATTTCTATGATAAAAACGCGGCAGCTGGGGAGGGAAGAGAGCACACTTTTTATCTATATCTTATCTTTTTTTTCACTTTTTCATTTTTTGGGAGTAGAATGACTTAGCGTAGGAAGGCAGCAGACGAGATAGATCTATCTTTTCTTTTTTTTAGTCATAGGTAGTTTTAAATGTTTAGCTTATTTTAAAAGTGTAATTTCCAGCTTATTTTAATTGCTTATTTACCAGCTTATTGTAAACATAATTTTGCTTATCAATTAAAGTATGTTGAAGGTTCGAAGTGCTTATTTCTAGTTGCTTATTCTCTTCTACTCCTTTTCTTTTCGGTTTAAAACCATGCTTATTTTTTATACCGAATCAAGTCTCGAATAAGCTGATAAGTGCTTATTTCGAGATCTGATTGGTCTCTTCTTGTTCATATAAGCTCTCGATAATTAGTTTATTGCGAAGATAGTAGTAGATCTTATTTTAGAATCTTATTATAGATTAAAAACTCTTTAGCTTATTTCGGTATTAACTCGATTTGAAAAGCGAAAAAATGGCCACGAGTATTTATTTACTCGGCTTATTTCGATAAGCCTAGGACCATTTTATTTTTCAAGAGCAAAGTTGTTCTAGTAGCTTATTATCAAGTGGATCTAGCTTATTGTTACAATTTTGGTTTCGGTTTACTTCGTTGTAGCTTATTTGGTTCTCTTTGTTGGCTCGATTTGATTCTTAAAAGTGGGCGATGAGTATTGAGATACTCGGCTTATTTGATAAGCCTTTGTCCCACTTACTTTTTCGAGAGCTTGTAGCTTATTTTAAAGAATTGTCGTTTGTAGTGTAACTTTTGAACTCGTTTATGTCCTTTCGTTTCACATCTGATACATTAGGAGAAATTTACATTTGGGTCTAGCCCATTTTAATCGTTTAAAAATAGATTGATAGTTTCTTTTAGAAACTGTTTTAGCTATTTTCAATTTAGAGAAGATTGAAATTAGTGTAAAATGTGACCTATTATCCAACCAACAAAACTACTTGTTACAAATAGCATCTTGTTGTCGCATCGAAACATAAAAATGTTGACTAATCTCGCTAACATTGAACTTGGTAAAATGAAATGTTTTATTCTAACTTATTATCTTATTTGACTTAACACTTTATTTATGTTGCTTTTGGTACCGGTCAACTCATGAGGCATGGAGCTTACGAGTTTAATAAGCTAGATAGAATTTGATTATTTTCTTTAGCTTATTAAATCGGGTGGTTATTATTTATTTTCGGCTCTTCAATTCGGTTTCATTTTCTATCCTTTTTCAATTAATTAGTGTAGAATTATTAGAATAGAATGTTTATATTTGCTTTGTTGATTATTGTTAGCTTAAATAATATGCTTAGTGAGTAGATTTTTATATATGCTTGTTAAGTGTTAAATTGTTTGGTGAATTAAGTGTGATTAATATAAAAGGGAAAATATTGATTATTGATTTTTATATTACTTAGATTAGTATTTTGGTTATTCGAGCGGGCAAAAGCCATAAGAATAATTAGGCATTAATTTAGTAATCGATATCTTAATAAAAGTTGTTTTCAATATAAGCCAACGTTGTGAGAAGATAATTTGTTAGAAAGATATTGATTCATCGATAAGGACTAAATTGTAGATTTTATTCACACTTAAGGATCTAATCAATACACTTAGCAAGCATATCTTTTATTATATATCTTTCTTCGTTTAATTGCTTGCTATTTGCTATCTAGTTTTTTTTATAGTTTATTAAATTTTTAGTTTGAACCAAAAACAAAAATATTCGGTATTCAAGCATCAAACAAAACGCTTTTGTGAATTTCAAATTCATCTCTTGCCGTGGACACGACACTCGAAAGATGGACTATTACTTTTCCTAAAGTAATTTTCTTATCTAACGGGAAATACTATATATTATTACGACATGCGTTTGACGTTTATCAAAATGGCACCGTTGCCGGGGAGAGTCGTTCTATTTTCACATGATGTTTGAAGTTAGTGCAAATTAATAATAATAATAAAAATCTAAAAAATATTTTTCTATTCTATTTTATTTGCTATTATATATAGATTATAAAAATACCAAAAATAATTTTACTTCATTTTTTATATCTTTTCAAAAATCCAAAAATATTTTCATTTTTTATTTTATATTTTATTTTCTGTTATATAATATATGTATGTTAAAAATTACAAAAATATTTTTCTTTTATTATCTTATCCAAAATAAATAAAAAATCTTCGTTATCCTTTTAAGCGTTTAATTCTTATCTCTTTCTCTTTTCATATTGTTTAATTCTTCACGATGTTCTTTTCTTCTTCTCATTCCCATGATCCTCGGACCATGGAAGATTTTTATCGACCGTCACTTATCGGTAGAGGAGGACCGATCGCTCCGACAACCGTTCCGGGAACCAATTTTGTATTAAAAAATCATATGGTTCGGTTGCTTCGACAGAATTGCTAATTCCATGGATTTCGAGATGAAGATGCAAACGAGCACTTAAACAAGTACTTATCTATCACTCAATTCATGAAGCAAAATGAAGTTTATCAAGACAGCATCAGTCTGAATCTTTTCCCATTCTTTTTAACCCACGAAGCTTAATCTTGGTTTTATCATCTTAAAAATCATTCTATTCACACTTGGGAAGAGATGATCCTCGAGTTTCTTTCAAATTACTACCCATATTCTAGAGCGTTGCAGCTTAGGAAAGACATTCTGAATTTCTGACAATTGCCCATGTAGTCAGTATATGAAGCCTGGGAAAGATTCAAATCATGTTTACAAAAATGTCCTAATCATAGAATTTTGCTTCTTAATCAAATCATGACATTTTATCATGGAATCACAATGATTGATCAAGACAAAATCATGGTGGCTGCTGGTGGTAATATCATGCGGCAGACTCCTCAAGAGGCATATAATTTGATCGAGAATATGACACAACAACATTTTCAGTGGGACGCCGAAGTGTATTATGACACTACCCCTAATATGAGTGTTCATTATTCTGATACTACTTATGCTTCGATAACACAGTTGAGGTCCTTGAAAAGCAAACTGCATACACTATTCAAAGTGTTCAACATCAACCAGGACCAGGTCATCCTCACACCGTTTACTATTCAGACTCTGATGAGAGTGATGAGGATTAACCTTTTGAAGTGTTAGATATTCAGAAACCAATTCATTCTTTGAGTGGCAATCCCACTCCCTCTTCTGATTCTGTGGTCGAATCTCTCTTCCCACTTCCTACTCCTTCAGGGATAGTGACTCTGACACCCTTCTTTCTCATTTTAATGATTCCTCACCTGACTATGAGATATTTTGCTTTGATATCAAAGAGAAGAGTAGTGGCACTACCACTTCTCATTCTAATCATTCTCTTCCAGAATACGAATTATTCTGTTTTGATGTTGATCATATCGAAGAGAAGAGTAGTAGCAGTACCACTACTCATTTTGATCTTTCTCTTCTTGAATATGAATCATTTCATTTTGATCTTTCGATTGATCCGTTTCCTCCTGTCGGTAGGAGATATTTTTATCATGAGGAGTTTGCCGATGAACTCGCTCACATCATATCTCTACCAGAGTATGACCATTTTTACTTTGATATCGAGGACGATCCAGTAGAGTTGACTAGATTTTTTAAGGAATATATATCTGAAACGTCGCCTAAGGATCTTACACGTCATGAGCTTAATGATTTACGTCTTCTCTTATCTGATTGTGACTATTTTTTCTGAGATCGAATTTCTCGAGATCGATCTTTTAGTCTCATTTCCTTTTGAAAATGAAGACAAAGTTTTCGTTCTCGGAATTCTCATTATTGATGAAGTTTTCTCAGAGGTGGTAAGATTTGATCCTTTTCTCTCCCTAACTCAGTCAGTATATATGACGAGGGTGATGGAGACCCCATCTTCTGGTTTTCATCATATTCCGTCACCCCGTCCTGCTGCATACTCACCTAAGGAGGTGATGTATCGCTTTTACCATCCTCACCTCACATCGGGTGATGGATTTGACCATGAACCTAAAATGAGATAACCGTAGAGTCAAGCTAGAGACTTGAACAAAAACAAGCGCTTCTCGGGAGGCAACCCGTGTTCTCTTTCTCTTTCTCTTTCTAATTTCTTAGTAGTGTAGTAGTATACTAGTATAGTAGTAGTATTATAATAAGTGTGGGGGAGTGCTTCTCTCCATGTTGTGTTTTGGGTGCCCGTTTTTGCTTGCAGGACTCTCTATGATCTTGAAGACCTTTGTGCTTGTTTTTAATCCTCCAATCACGCGGTCTCTGATCATATTCATGTTTATATCCTGGGAATCCTTAATCCTGATCATTTATATTTAGTGTGTTTCCCCTTTCACACTTGGAATTTTTTGCATTTGCCTTTTTCATTCCTAAGTGTGGGGGTAAAACCCGATATTTTTGAACATTGAGGCCAATGTTCCATTCTAAGTGTGGGGGGATTTCTATCGAAATTGATCTTACATGTGCCCGTCTGTGTCTCTCGCAACCCTGTTTTAACCAAGTTGTTGTTTTGTTTTGCTTAAAAAAAATCTCTTAGTTATTGTTAGATATGTGAATAAGTAGGCCCGTAAAACTAGGGATATTTTGACTTAACCGAGTTTTGCACTCTAGCTTTCCCCTTAGCTTTCGATACTAAGTGTTTGCTAAACTTTAAAATTTTGCAAAGAACGAAAAATGATAGAGTTAAATATAAGTTAGATGCTAAACGTGGAGTAGTTGGATTTCTTTAGAGCTCATAGAGGTTAATTGTGGCTTTTTTGCTCCCACCTGCTTAATAAACATTATATAATTGTTAAATAAATAAAGTTACTTTGTTTTTTGCGATTCTTAGTTTAAATCCCTTCGTAGAGATTCCTTCTGGTGAAAGTAAGGTACACATCAAGGTTTTGTCAGTGTTGTGGGGAAATAGGCTACCGGGTCTTGTCGGTTAGGACGCCCGATGTCTCAGTAGTTAAAAGACCACAGGGCTTGAAATTTTGCTACCAAAAAAATATAATAATAAACCGAAGCCGAAATAAAACCACTAGACGATAGTCGGCTCGTATACCGATGTGACAGTTGTTTAAAGGGTGGAGGTAATAATAATAATAAGAACCATAGGCTGACAAAAGATTACTGGACCATGGTCGGCTCGCATACCGATGTGGCAGTTTTCAAAAGAAGGCCTATAGTAAGAATAATAAATCTAAGACTAATAAAAGTTTACTGGACCATGGTCGGCTTACATACCGATGTGGAAGTTTTCAAAAAAAGTCAAGGATCTCCTGGTCGAAATAAGACTCATGCACCATGGTCGGCTCGCATACCGATGTGGCAGTTGTTTAAAGGACCGAGGGATAATAATGTTGCAATAATAATAATAATAATAAAGCCAAATTTCGACTCTAGGGTTATTTAAATAAAGCATCCGTC
>BQNB010040754.1:0-47195 GCA_026074375.1 Tanacetum coccineum
CAATAGACTTATAACCCCTTTTGTTATTATGTGTTCTTGAATAGCTTCTACATACACAAAAAATTACCCTAAACAATTTACAAATGATTAAAAAAGAATTAAAATTACATACATAGAGCAAGAAAAAGGGATAACCTTTGAACGTATGGTACGCCTTTTTTCTACCTTTTTTTTTCTAAGAAGCCAACTTTCAAAAGCAAAGAATCACCCTAACTTATAGATACTTGTAAAAAACAAAGAATGCATACTTGTGACATAAAGTGTGTTTTCTACCTTTAAACTAAGATGAACTAACTATTTTAATATGAAACATATGCTTTGTTATGTATAAAGTTTTAATTTTTATGCTATATTAATACGTTAGGGTAAATTAACTTTGAGTGTTATGATATTTCACCTTCAATATTCATCTTTGCCAGGTTGGGTCCATAAATCCATTTGATATAATTCGATGATGTTTATGAACTTACCATAGTAATTTCCGTAGGTGTAATCTTATTTTCCTTGATCTCTTCTTTGTGCTCGAGATCATCCGTGTTATCCTTCTCTTCTTTGGAATCCTTGGTATCCGTTATTTCAGTTAGTTCATGACCTTCTTCATTAGCCAAGAGTGATGGTACGAAGCTGGTAAAAACGGCATAAAAAACTGGTTAAAAACAAAATAAAGAGCCACCGCCATAAGCTATGGCACGTAAGATACCGACCAAGTCAGATTTTCCAGAACCCACACGCACCGAAAAATTGCAATTTGAAGTAGCTTATTTCATTAACATAAAAAAAAGTAAGTTGCTTATATGAAGTAGCTTATTTCACTAATATTAAAAAGGGGAAAAGTGTGTTGCTTATTTGAAAAAAAGTGCGTTCATTCCTAAAATGATAGTACTTATAATAACCATGGAACAAACTCATAAATGGATGTCACATGCAGCACATACTACAACATAATATTGTGGCGATAACAGAAGGTTGTATCAAAATATCAAATAATGCAGATAAAGAAATTGATAGCTAGCAAATATTCAAAAGAGTAATATATTAGAAATTTGACATGTTAAAACATCATTTCAAATGAGTACACAGCCATTGGATTAAACTTATTAAACACATAACCATTCGATTAGAACATTATCACATCTGGGGCATTAGCATTTTTTTTATAGCTGGGGCATTATAGCAAAACCCGAACGTTGCTTACGCTTAAGGTCAATTTGGGTCACACAATAAACCTTGAAAGGGTAAACTTTCGCAAACGAAACGATAGCAACCCAACAACAATACAATCACTTCAATATGGGCTACTTGAGTTGGAACAATTACTTTTACCAACTACAAAATTTTGACTACATATAAAAAATCTCATCAATAGAACACAAATTTAACAAAACCAAAACCACCAAATTTTAACTTGATTAAACCTCAATTATCCAATTCAATTGGCTGAAAAAAAAACCTAATTAATTAATACACATAAATTAGGTAAAAAAACCTACCTTGATTTTTAGCTTCATCTTCATCAACTATAAAAAAAACCCTTAAAAATAAACCCCAAAATTAAAACAGTAATTCATGTGTGTGTTCTGGAAGAGTCTGGTGTAATGTGTGTGAGTGTGATATCAACGGTATTAACGAAAAGAAAAGGGCCGGTTTCTTTAGCCAAAGAAAAAAGGTAGAGAAAACCCGACCGGTTAATGGGCCGACAGAAACAGGCTACACTTAGCCCATAGACAAAACGACACATGTGTTGGTCGTTTTTGTTTTCATCTTTAGTATATAGACTAACTAGATCCAAGGCCCGCCCCATGGGCGGCTAGCTTCAAGAATTATTAAAGTAAAAATGATTAAAATTGTTTATAAGATATCGTTAAACAATGTTCAAGTCATATGACGCCGTTAAACAATTAGCCTTTTGATGGATTTAACAAATACATTGTGACGAACCAAAATGGAAGGAAAATACAACATGAATATTAAAATGAGTTAAGTCTATACTTCATTATGCTATTAAAGAAAATGCATCCACTGGATTCCAATAATGCTTGAAGTGCACTACTATGGAGACTACAAAGAAGGTTTATGCCATCTTTTTTACGGCTTGAAATTTTCCATGACACTTTACACTCAACCCTCAACTCATAATCCAAGATACCATATGTTAGGCTTAAATGAACTAAATATGATTCATAACCAGGAGGCCCAATACTTTGTGAAACAAACAACAACGCTTACATTCTTTTGTTCCAAACTGCACTTTTCCATATTAAGTTGTAGAGAAGAACCATATTTTCAATGTTTGTGGTTTATCGCCATAGTCAACTAAGATAAAACTTCTTAAAATAAAGCTTAATAAACTTCTTATAACAAAGGTGTCAAACGGGAAGTATCTATCAAAGAACCATTCTCATGTTATAGCAAACCATTAAAATTAGTACAATCACTAAAATTTTCAACTATTAATTTGTTATTATCATGCATATGACCACATTTGGGTTTTACACAGTGAAACTAAAGATGTAATAAGCAATATTATGCTTAAAGCTTATTTCCAGAAGTCAATAAGAAAAAATCAAAATCAAAATGAAAAAATAGCTTTGCAAGTAGTCATATACATGACTAAGTTCAGAAACTTTAAGTAGAATGCCCATTAGGTATTTCTTCAAATGATTAACCATTGAGCCATTTAATATTCTAAATAAGCAACAAAAAAGTTATAAGATCTTAAAAGTATTACTTATATAACTAATTATCAACTCTAACCCAAGTTCTGGATAAACATAGAAAATAACTTATGAGAGTACTGGCATTGTGTTTTAAATTAGAAACATATATAAGCGACATCACTGAACCATTTGTTCATTTTTTTTGCTAAAACCCAATACAACCAGCAATAACTTTCATGCTTTCTATAAAAACAAAAAAATTATAATTATTATTTAGTACAATACCAAATTTAGTCAATCTCAAAGGCTTCTCTTACTTCCTAGATCCACGTAAACGTTGATATTTTGCTTTGGAAAGCCGATCATCATCTTTTTCTTGTGCTCTTACAGCTCCCAAAAGACCAAAGACTGCAACTCCTGATGTTCCCTAAACAGTAATGAATCCAGAGTTAGAAGACCAAAAGACCAGTGTGTCAAATATGACTGATAAGTGTTGTCACAAGCAATAATACACTGTTCATATATCGGCAAATCAACTTTATCAACATATCAGCTTCATCATGCGCAAATAACTGTTATATCGATTATCAATCGGAAAAATTCAGCCTAACTTAATGATATCATAATATATACTAATAAATTTTTCATCATAAGCATGTCAACTTATCAAAAATTAATAGTTATTGTGTACAATTTCAACTAAATAACAAATATCTCACAAACAGATGCAATTTAACTTCATAGTTTATAATTTACTACGAAACTTTAGTCTATCCTACATTTTCAGTGTAAACAAAAAATGCTTAACTAACATATACAAATACAGTTTCACAAATCGATAGCGACCATAAGCTAATAAAGTTAATATATCTCATTACCTCGATTACGGTTACATGTGCAAAATGTACTAATAGACTCCTCACTCAATCTGTTTTCGGAAGAACAAAAGAACACGGCGAAAGAATAACTAAAAGCACGTCGTGACGAGGGAAAAATAACGTTGAGGATCGAGAGACGGTAAGAAACATCGGACAACCATAGATCAATGTTTGTCACGTGAGTGTCCTCATGGCATCATCCATTATTCCTTGCAATTTGACCCCACTTCTCATCACTTTAGTATATAGTACCTGCATTAAGAAGTAAATAATAAAATCAAATTCTCAAACATTATGCATTAAACATTATGTAATATTGTAATGGATCAGATTAGAAAAATATATATGCCAAAAAAACATCTTTCACCTCTATTGCCTTCTTTATATTAGGGTTATATGAAAGAAACATACTTGTAATACCTGCCCAAAAAGAACTTATTGGCAAGAAGATAAATTCTTACGTTTATCAAAAGTATTGGCTTTTTACGTACCATACACCAGCAATTTTATTTGATTAATGGGAGGGAGATTATTAAAGCTGTTTTTCTCATGGTGGATCTCACCAAATCAACTAAAAAGTATAAGATATACCAAAGAAAGTTACCTGTCCATGCACACTTCTCATTTCACCTTGTTTCCCTAAGAGTATAAGATATGCCTTGTCTGTAATCAGGATTCCAAAGTATTACTACCATTATGCTTATAATAAGAAAAAAATAAGACACACAGACAACCATGAGCAAATTTCATAATTGGGCTTTGTTATTACCCACCTGTTATGATAGAGGGACTTTCATGATATGTAGCCAACACAATCGTACTTTATGAATGTACTGTTTAGATTTTGATGGGACGACTAGTGCCTATTAAAATATACCAGAGTGACAATTAAAAAGAAGTCTAATGCAATGAGCCAGGAATATATATTTGTGAGCAACATATAAGTTCTTATGGATGTAGAGTTTGCAAGAAATTACCTTTCCACTATCCAGCCTTTGCTATCGCAGTTTTCAAAGATCCAGACCTTGTTTATCCTGTATGAACGGAACAAAGCAATAATAAATCATCCATCAAGTATTATATATTATAGTTGGAAGTGAAAATTTCAGATGGCTACCTCATTATATATTTCATGTCATTCTTTCAAGGAAGCTATGAAGATGGGTGTTGAAGTGTATCACAACTTCAGGTATGTAATTAGATAGGAATACGGCCAGGCTACCACGAACGTTGTCAAATGGGTCAAAATGAGAAGTCTATTTGACTTTGAGCCTCGTTGAAGTATGCCTATACGGTAAGCTTCAGCAGTTTCCTTCTTCTTGGTTATGGGATGTATGTGATTTCTCCATCACAGTTTCCTTCACAAAATCATATATTGATACGTTAATTTGTCAAAGGATTTATGATGATTGCTATAAAAAATGAACCACAATCAAGATAAAGAAAGTTCTTCCAAGCTGATCAAAAACTGTTTACCACAAATGCCCTTGTTGATTATTAAGAAAGAATATTGAGGAAGCATTTTAATCCAGCATTTTAAACAGTCATGTGTATGACATGGTGACATGGTCTTTCGTAGTTGTAATCAATATCATTGGTCATAAGTGTTTATTTAAGGCATGGTAACTCAATTTCATAAGTCACGATGAAGTTGAATAAACATCGGCTATGTCTAAGATGTAGAGAGAAAAGCAAATTCTAATTTTTGAAGTTGTGTAAATAAATAATCCAATTTTCATAAATAACAATAAGTTATGAAGGCGTATAATAGACTTTAATAAGCTTTTAAAAAATTCACCTGAGCAAGTAGGTGTCCAACCCATATATCAGTTTATAATATAAAAGAACAAATTTTCCATCCTATCTTAACAATTTCAAGGGATCAGCCATTTATTTACTTTGTCAATCCAGTAAATCACGCCAAACATATAACCTGTCCTTCATATATACATATCGATCTTACTAATAGCTAAGATTGGTTAAAACAAACTGGTATCTTATCTTTAGGTGGCAATCCTAAACAACCCTTGTAGCTTTACCCTAGCATCAAGGAAAGGTTTGTTCATTCATATATGCCTACACATTCAACAAAACAAAATTAATCAAGAACACAATTCAAACCAACCCATATTTAAAAAAACAAAGTAACACTTATAGTAAACAAAGTAAAATTAGGACATTGCATCTATGAATTAAAAAAAACAAATAAAAAAGAATAAATAATAAAAACCTACTGTAACAGAAGATTAGATGGCGAATAAGTATTTTCAATAAATAAAGCGTATGATTCATATCAATTATCAACATTATACTGTATCATGAACTGTCATCCAAAATTGGGGGAGGGTTTATTATGAGTATTAATAATTGTGAATGTGTGAATGTTTGTAGTTAAATTAATATACACATTTACATTTTGGTAAAATAATAACGATTGGATCATATATTGTAAGATTTTTGGTAAGTTAATTATGACTCAGAAAATTGGGGTAGGGTTTGAGGCAAGAAATTTGGGGGCGGGTTATGAAGTCAACAGTTTATTTGATAGAAATGATCGGACGGTTCCCAAAAAACAATAAAGACACGTGTTTTTTGATAAGGGGTTTTGGAAGGAGATTTTTTTGCCAAACCTTCCTTTATATAAGAAGTAGATATAATAAAAGTTACTTTTTTTAGCAACAAATGGGAAAATTTTTTAAATAGATCGGTCGCCCAAAATGTATATCTTTTATAGATCGAAAAAACTTACTTCTCAAAATAGATCAGTCGTCCAGTCGCTCAAGTCAAATCTACTTTGAGCGACTTTTTTTGTCTTTTACTGAAAAACAGTTAAATAAAAAATATTTTTACGATAAAAGATAAAAAAAGGTCCTTCAAAAGACATTTTATAGGTCGCTAAAAAATATTTTTGAAAAATGTGCTAAAAAGTTACTTACATAAAAAGTACATTTAGGCGACGGATCTATTTTAACAATAAAATTAAATGTGTATTGTATATTGCAAAACAACTGTAGGAGAGTTTTATTCTAAAAGACCATTGAAAATTTGATTACAAATTTTTTACAATAAGACATTTACTCCTATTGCTCACGTGACCCATTCCATGTAGGTCCTGATGGTTTTATACTTTCATAACAATTATATTAAACCATAACATCAAAGCATAGAATAGCGGAAGCAAATAAAGGATCAAATAACATGTTTGAATAATTAACCGAATTAGGGTTACATACCTTTTGATTCTAGCCCGAACAAGAATCAAATTGCTTAGGGATTATCTCCAAGAACCCTAATTAGGGTTTATACGAAAACAATCCAAGAACAATCTAAAGGAAGATTGTATCACGATCTTGTACACACGCTATGTATCGAGTTAACCAATCACTAGCTTGATAACACGTAGCGTTTAAACGAACGATTCGATCCGATCAACCCAAGGTTATGGGGTCGAATGTAGGACAAATGAGTGATAGAGTTTAGGGAATATTGTGTATCTTTCACCTCTCCATATGGGTGTTTATATAGGCACCCTAACCCTAATACTTGGTGAACAAGTAACATCAATTATGTAATTATGTACTTGTACTTGTCCTTGTCCTTATGGTCGTTAGTCTTTTCCGTTAAATACTTAACGACCGTTAAACGTTTACGTGTAAAATTAACAAATATATTATTTATTAATTGTTAACTCGTAGTGAGTGCAATCCCGTGATCTTGAGTTCGATCCTAACACACATCTATTAATTTATCATCCATAAACTAACAGGTCCCACAATAATAAAAAGCTATTTTTTTATTTTACACTTTCTCTGATACTGTCTTCTTCATCTCACATTTTCTACCATTACCAGAAAAAAATTCACATCGAGTTATTCTCCATATTTTTCTTTTCATATCAATATAACATGAATCTAAAATTTGATGCCCCCAAGTATTTGATGCCCTGGGCCGTCGCCCAGCTCGCCCGATACTAAGGCCGGCCCCAGGGCCGTCTCTAAAATACTGAATTTTTTGAGGGCCCTGGGCGAAATTACGTAATGAGATCTTTCGAGGAATAAATTGTATATATAAAATGTTATTGTTTATAAGATATAATGCAAATTAGTTGTCTAAATATTTAACATATTGTTAAATGGACAAATTTTAGGGCCTTTAAAATCTTTGAGGCCCTGTACGGTCGCCCACCCCGCATACCCTCAAAGCCGGCCCTGGCCGGCCCTGACCATAACACATTTTTATTGCGGAATGTCTTTGCATTCCGAATTTGATCTCCTCAAATCTTCATTTGCTGCCCTTGCTTGGTCAAACGTTACGTCGACAATAGCTTCCTGACTAATGTCATCCTCTTAACATTGTTTTCGAACATACGCTTTGACTTTTTCGACGGTATGCGGGAAAGAACAAGCCATAAGATTTTTTTGTTTTATAGTTTGTGTGTTGAAAATTTAAAAGTAGTGTGTTTTGAAAATGAAAATGTAGGGGATATATATATAGTGTAAAAAGAGGGGTTTGATAAAATAATTTCAAAGAATGTTACCGTCTGAAAATATGCAACATCACTTTTTTTTTCTTCTTCCCAAAGTGGCGTACGCTACTATACTAGCGCCGGTGCATTTGGCGTCGTGTTGCGGTATGATGGCGCAGGCTTAGCGGCGCCATTTGGCTGTGCACGTAGATTTGGTGCCGATGCTGCGTGACGATACACAACCCTTTTTTTTAACGACGGATTTTATTGAAACAAAAAGACTAGCAAGAAGCTAGAAATTACAAAGTAACAAGATGCGGGTTTTTAAGCCAATTTACCCAACTAAAAGACTTTTTACATCTATGATTACACCAAATGAAGGATCGGGTGACTACCTCCTCAAATATAAGCGCCTTCGAAGGACAAGCCGAACCAAAAATGCTCTGGGTTTACGGTAATTCCAAAATGTACATCCACAAGACATATCAAATGCCTTTTGAACAACTCTTTATGTTTTAGATTGAAGAGGATACTCAAATAACCATTCTAAAACATTCACCATAAGACGGAAACTCTCTATGACATCAATCTCCCACAAAGCAAAACCTTGCGAAATATCTCTTAGATATAGGGCAAGTAAGAAAATATGGCTAGATGATTTCAACATTCTTTTCGTTCATAAAGGAGATAGGAAGCGACTCAATATCCATGCCTGCTTTTAGAGATGTTCAACCCGAGTAGGTAACGATGTCCCAAATTAACTTTCCATGCGTGATTATTGACTTTAATAGGCACGACTTTATATCCAACGGGCTTTGGAAGAGACCACTTGGTAATACGTGTTGCATCTAGGAGATTCCTAACCGAAAGAGACTGTAAACTCACCACAAACCTTCTAAGTTCCTGCTCCATATATCCTTCGATCGAAATGAGTAATGCCCTCCATAATTCTTCACGAGATGACTATTATTCGAAGCTATTCAGCTCCAGCTCTTGGAGCTCTACGAAACGAACATAGAAGATCATCATAAGATAACTTTAACGCCACTGAAATATTTTTTGAGTCTCCAATGCATACATTCTAGGAAAGTCAGATTGGAAAGTGTTGTCGCCCCTCCATTTGTCCTCCCAGAACCGAATGTCTACCCCGTTGCCCATCTTTCTCGTTAATGATTCCCTCTATTCAGTCCACCTGCCTCTGAATTTGTTGAAATCCTTGACGATATCAACACCATCAAGGACGGATGGTGGCTTTTTCGAACATGGTTAATATCCTTTTCCGTCTTCTCCATGTATCCACTTTAATAATTATTGGTCCATAAAGCTGATTGTTGTGTGCAGAAACGCCAAACCCTTTTGATAAAAAGAGCTGCTATTAAGTGACGTTATAGAAACTCAAAAACTCCAAGACCCTCTTTTTCTTTAGAAGACCAAACTTTATTCCATTTAACCCATATTGGTTTTTTCCGTTATGCTCGATATCTCATTAAAGAAATGTCATCTTATGTTTTCCCATATTGAGTAGGATCTTCGTTGGAACTTTGAATTAAGACAAATGGTTATTGGCACGAACTAGGTCAGGATTTTTAGATAGAAGTTAGCCTTCCCTCCGTTAGATAAGGTCTTAAACTTCCTATTTTGTTTAATAGATCGTTAAATATATATTATTGCATTCTCGCTACACGATTGAATCAGAGACATTGGCAGACCAAATTTGGAAACCCTAAATACGAGAAAGGCACTTGAAGTATGTTGCCATTCTATCTTTTCATGTTGCTGCCTGATCCACCTTTTTGTCCGACTAGAAAACCGTAAATCCCCATGTTTACATTTGAGCTATGTTTATCCTGTAAAACCGAACGCGTGTTAAAAACAGTTCACAACACACGAAGAATAGTTTCAATAGTAGCTTCGCTTCCAATGGAACCATGAAATCCGCGTCATGCCGCCATATGAAAAGATGTGAAACTTGTATAGATCAGAACCTTACCTGTGAATACCTCTAAATAAGCCTGCGTCCACCACTCTTTGCATCGAGATATGTAGACTCTCCATGATCAAAAGAAACAAGAACGGCGAGAGAGGATCACCTTACTTTAGGCCTCTATGGAACTGAAATTCCTTAGTAGGACTACCATTCACAATAACCGAACCTTTGGAAGAGAGTAAGCAATTTTGGATCCAACCACACCACTTCTCACCAAATCCGAACCTTTTTAAAACGTCATCCAAGTAATCCCAACGGACCGAATCATATGCCTTTTCGAAGTCTACCTTAAATATCATCGTATGCTTCTTTTTCATCTTACACCATTGAAATAACTCATTTAAAATGAATGGACCATCTAGAATCTGCCGTTTCGCCACAAAAGCTGATTGAACATCGGATACTAAGTCTTCCAAAACAACCACCAAACGGTTTGCCAAAATCTTGGCAATAATCTTGTATAAACTTCCAATTAAAGTGATAGGTCTGAAATCTTTCATCATTTTAGCCTCTTGAGTCTTTGGGATTAGAGTGATAAACGATGAGTTGCTACCTTTAGGAAATTGCCCATGATTGAAGAAGTATAACACCGCCTCTACCACGTCATTTTCCAGAAAAGTCCAATATCGACGATAGAAGCCAAATGTAAAACCATCAGGTCCAGGCGATTTATCAACCCCACAATCCCAAACCGCTTTCTTGATCTCCTCTCGAGTAACCTCAATTTCCAAAACCATTTGTTGTTCGAGGCTCAATTTATTCGGGAAGTCCAAATCGATATGAAGACGATAATCAGGAGGCTTATTAAAACGACTAGCAAAATAAGAGAGAAACTCATCTTTTACTAGAATAGGAGATTCGATCCATCTACCTTCCACCAAGATACCACGAATTGCAAGTTGGTTTCGTTTTTTATTTAGAACCCCGTGATAATACTTCGAATTTTCGTCTCCTTCTATCGCCCATTTGATCTTCGCTTTTTGAGCCAACTCCATCGTGTCTAATTTGACAAAGTCCTGAATTGATTTAAGGATCTCCATGCGTTTAGAAATAAGAGTCGAGCTGCCCTCCCCCTTGTCCAGTAGCAAATCAATTTTGGACAGCTCTTCTTGTAAGCATTGCTTATGACTTTTTGAGTTTTCTTTGTTGGCTTTAACCCACATACGAATCTTCTCTTTGAGATACTTCATTTTTTTCATAAACATTGATATGGCATTCGAATCGGTCACCTGAGCATCATTCCATGTTTGTTTCACAAAAGTATCGAACCCTTCCAATTCAAACCAATAATGGAAAAAACGAAACGGAGAAGGTCCATAATCATGATGGGACTCACGCATTAAAATAGGCCTATGATCGGATAAGTAACGGTCCAAAGTAATAGATGAAATGTTAGGACATGAATTTAGTAAACCTTCAGAAATAAGGAAGCGGTCGAGTTTGCTCATCTTCGATCCTGATTTATGACACCATGTGAATTTGCAACCGTCTAGAGGGACCTCCTCCAATCCAGCGGATGAAATAAACAAGTTGAAAGCATCAGCACCATGAGCATTAAAAATAGACCCGTGTCTTTCATCTTGTGTACGCACTTCATTAAAATCACCCATTATGATTACATCGCCATTCCAGCTTTTGAGAACTAGAATCAAGTAGTCCCATAGCATCTTCTTTTCACGTAACTCTTGAGGAGCATATACAGAAATAATGATTAACTTCTTACCATTAGGCGCCCATTCCCCTTGAATAATCACAAAGTAATCTGAGATCGTTGAGTTGAGCTTACGAAACAATCTAGGATCCCAAATACAAAGAATACCTCCCGAATTTCCAACGGACGGACTATGAACAAATTCGAATCCAAAGTTACCCCAACATAGTTTGATATTGAAAAGCTCAATATCCTCCATTTTAGTTTCTTGTAAGGACACAAAATTCACCTTGTGTTTTTCACATAACTCCCGGACCCAATCTTTTTTAGCCTTTTGGGCAAGGCCTTGAATGTTCAAAGACAAAAAATTCATCGATTACCATCATTCGCTCCTTGAGAATTAATGATGTCGCCAATGTTGGTTATGCATCCCTCCATATTGTAACCCATTGTTTGTCCCACTTTTATTAATTCCTCCATGAGTTGAAGGATTGATCCTCCAGAACGTGGAATGTCACATTTTTTAAAGTGACCTGAGCATGTAGATCTTTCCGTATCATTCTTATAGCTGTTAAGAGGTGAGTTATTCTTCGTTACTGATTCCTGCTCCACGTCTTGAACCTTATGACCAGAGTTATCGCCTTCCATATCCAACACTTTTGAAGCATTTTTTTGAGCATCCACATCAGTTTCTGGAGTAAAGCCCGGGGGGTATTTCAAGGTATCATCAGAATTGGGAATGTCACAGTAGGCACTCTTTTTCTTATCAAGTAAATCATAGATATTGAAAGGGTCTTCCGATCGAGTTTCCTTCTGTACACTATTACAACCTTCTTTCACCTCAACAGAAGCTTGCTCTTTCTCAAAGATTGTTTCGGCCACCTCTTCAAGATCACTCTCTCCTTCCACATTTGGAGTAATACGCAATCCTCCATTTTCATCAAATGAACCTTCGTTACTCAGCTCGTCATCTGACTTACTATCTTGATCAATGTCTTCTTCAAAATCAGGCATCCAACCAGAAACTTCTTTAGCCCGTATCCAAAATGTTTTACCTTGGATAATGACTTTAAACGATTCATAAATGTTCTCAACTAAAGTCGTTTTGATACAAACTCTTTTACTATGAAGGTAACCATCTTCCTGTTCATCAAAATCTAGCAATTCCCCCCACTTAGAAGTAATACGAGAGAAGGTGTTTTTGGACCATACTTTAAGTGGTATACCCTCGATATCAATCCACGTAACTCTTTCATCAACGAAGAAAGAATTGGATGCTTGAAGTAACTGAGCAAACCATGAACCAATGCCCACCTTTGACCTAAACGTCTCTTTTGCACCTTCTGAAGTGAATACAATCATCACCCAAAAACCTCCCATATATTTGAGTTTGACATTAACAAAACCTTCATTAGCTAACACCACGTTCAAATTTGTTAAAGAAGTGAAGTCCTTGACTTTACCCAACAAAGCTAAAGAATAATCCGTCTTATTAGCATACGTTTCATCAAGCACAATCGCCGGTGAATCCTCCTTCTTATGAAACTGATGAGGTCCAGCATTAACGACATGTGCATAAGATTTAGAGTTCACATTCTCCCCACTCTCCTTATAAAAATCCTTAGGAGCACTTTGATCACCCTTATTATGTGACGATTGCGAGTTATTTTTATTCAACGGAGGTCTTTGAAATCTCGCAATATTAGCATGAAGTTTAAAACGCCCAACCCAAATAGTACAAAGATTGTTAACCAAACGATCAACATCAAAGATCTTAATAAAGCGAACAAAGCCAAACCTTTTACCAGCTTTGGATCTCCTATCAGGAATAAAAGCATCAACCACAGTTTCATATTGTTTACATACAATCCATAGCTCCTTAGCAGAAAACTTATCCGGAAAATTCGTGACAAAAATAGATGAAGAAAGTTTAGCTAACTCATCTTCCTTTGATCGATACATCCCCATAGCAGATCAGAACAAACAACGGAGTTATAAAAGCAAATCTCGAACAGAAAGATTAGGGATTTAAAAATAGGGTTTAAAAGAAAAGATTAAAAAATGATCAAAAATCAATGAAAAATTAGGGCTTGTGAAATCAATTAGGGTTTGGGAAGGTGAAAAAAATTAAAAAACGATTGATTTAGAACAACAACCTTAAACAAATCATGATCCAAATTGAAAAACGATTGATTTAGATCAAAAAAGATGAAAAAATTGAGATGGATTTTAGGGATATTGCTTTGAAAAAATTGAGATAAGTCGTTGGTTTGATATATAAGAGTTACATCATCTTTTCGTACCATTTCTCCAATTTAAACCCAACACGATTGGTCACATATTGTTCAAATTTGTGAGTGAAAGCATACATATATGTAAGCCATATTTCGCCATTCAAAGCAAAGTCCTTATTTTATTAACTCTCTTAACTTAGTTTTTTGAATCTCAGTGCACGCACGGAGTTGGTACATTATGTTTTTTTAAATATTATATATAATTTTTATTTTTCTCTGTTTTATAAGTTATGAAAGTTTAAGGGGTTTATTTGTTTTTTTTTTTAAAGTCATAATAAAATTTGATAAATTTATCTATAATTTTCACTTAACTTTATACAATTGATTTAAAAAATTAACCATTAAAGTTTATTAAATTAACTCCTCTTTTTTTTTTCAAAGTTTTGTTTTTATAAATTTGGAACATATATTTTTATTGAGAGAGAGAGATTTTGTTTTATCAGATTTCTCTACCAAAAAATTGTCATCTTGAAGTATTTAAGCTTTTTAATTAAACATATATTCAAAAATAATAAAAAATTTGAAGCATCATACCTAATAAGGAAAAATTCTATGTAAGCCATATTTCGCCATTCAAAGCAAAGTCCTTATTTATTTATCTCTCTTATTTCCAAACACTCGCTTCATACACAACCCTTTTAGAGAGAAAATTGCAATCTGGCCCACAAAAGTATATAAACCCAGGCATAACCAATCTTATAGGCCAACTATCAGTTTTTAATTCCAACTTTCATTCCTCATATCAAAAGAAAGTACCAAACATATGATTATTATCTTTTGAATGCAAAACCTAAGGTATCATAACAACCAGTCCTTTAGTTTTTTCTAAACTTTTCAAATAAGATGTTTTCAGGAAAAACATCTTAAAAATGTGACATATTTTTCACCAACTAAAACACATAGTTTTTGTAATATAATACAATCAAGTTTCTTAAAAAATCGAATAATAATAATCTTGATGGTGTCTGACAAATCATTTTATAATTGCTACAAAGACTACCATTATCTTTACTATTTATAAAGAGTTTATATGTGAATTTTTTTAAAATTCTGAATTTTGAAACTTAAAACTTAATCAGTTATAAACTTGACAACTTTTTTAAAACACACATTATTGATTTTTAAAGAGTCTTCTCTATATCAAAATGGCAACTTGGCAACTTTACTAATTTGTTGATACTAGCAAAAAACCGTATTATTTACAAATATGAGAGACGAACAAAAATTAGTTTATAGTGTCATGTCAAAAAAACAAGAAAAAAACGTATTACATATAAGTACTCCTCTATAAAAACATATTAAATAATCATGCAACTATAAAAGCTTGCCGTCATAAAATCCTGTTGATATACATGGATACCCGTCTAGTAATGGACACAACATTCATCTCTAAATGAATAACAAGTTCAAGTGTTCAACTGTAATGTTGCATAGTTGCGTAGTAATGACATATCAAACCTAAAGTTCACAGGTTCAAATCAAGTACATACGACAACTATCCTTTTAGGCACAACACATGTGAAGTATGATCTTCATCACCAGTGTCACTCAAAACACCTCCAACTTAACATTATTCGATATCTCACTTACTGTCAGTGTCATCGATAGGTCCATTTTATGATGTAGCAATATACCCAACTTTCTATCTATATCGATTTGCTGTTTCACAATCATTTTTGTAACTTAAGCAAAAAAAAAAAAAACTAGTTCTAAAAATAGTAAATACTATATATATAGTGCAAAAAAAAAAAAAAGATATTTTAAAATATTGAATTATTGATAGTAAAATAAAAATAATACGGGAGAAAAGGGAATAATAAATAGAATCAAAACACAAGTATAGTTTTTTCTGAGTAACCGGAAAAAGAAACAATAACCAACCCATCATTCTTGTGTTTGATCAGTTTTTAATTCTTTTTTAATTCTCTGATTCCATTTTTTGGAATCAGAGGATAATCACATTTTCTTCCCGCCTTATTTTAAACATTTGCATGCAAAATTCAAATATTTAAAAGAGATGGAAATACTGAAATCTGATGGAAGAATGGAGGGTTGGTTGTATCTTATAAGATCAAACCGGTTTGGTTTACAATATTCGCGTAAACGCTATTTTATTCTTGAAGAAAATGTTCTTAAGAGCTTTAAATCAAAACCCATATCAGAGACACAGGTATAACATTATCTTCACATTTGTTATGCTTCTGTAATGTTTTAGGGTATAAATTTAAAATCTTGTTAATAATTCTATGATGGTATTGTTGCGTTTATATAAGCAATTTGTGTCATTTCATTGTATGTAATATGGAACTTACTTGCCTCCTGTTAATATTTCATATAAATTTGTATATATACAATGATCATTATGTTTTGTACATGAATTGTGATTCTTGATATTTATGACAAAGTCCTTAAGGGTGTTTGGCATTACGTACAAAAACTACTTATTTCGGCTTAGAGGGTGTTTATGATATTTTAACCGCATTGTGACTTACTGCCTTTTTTGAAAGAAAATAGCATCTTTTAAGTGTTTGGATTCATGAGTGCTTATTGGCTTGTTTGTTTATATTTTGATGCTATAATCAAGTACTTGGAGAGGTGATTATTTCAAAGTGCTTATCAGCAATTAACATAGGCCATAATTTGCAGTCCCAAACGCCCCCATTATGTTCTGATATGTAGTAGATAAGTTGGTGCTTACTTGGTTATTTTAGAATGAAATAAGCAATATGCGAGTTGCTTTTCAATCAGGGTAAGCAGTTTAAAATAAACGGTCCCACCGCCTTCTATATTTGCTATCAATAAACATCAATGTTTCGTCATTCTTGAAATTTATGATGAAGTTATAGGTAGCAAGGTTATTGATAAGCACTCATTCTTTCTCAGAAGCCATTAAGAAGTGCTATTGTAGATTCTTGCATTCGAGTTACAGACAATGGAAGAGAGAGCTTCAGTAGAAAAGTAGGTGGTTCTTAAACTCAATCTTCTATTCCTATCCGAAAACGACACAGCCTTAACTTGTATTTAACATTCATTTTCTTGTCATTCGCTGCAATAAATAGGTGTTTTTCATTTTCACCCTTTACAATACTTCGAATCACAACGATTGTCTTAAGGTACGCCAATATGTATACGCAACTTTCTGTTTCTCCTACCATAACCGAAGAGTATCTTAGGCACTTAAGATTTTAATTCTACAGTTGGGAGCAAGCAACCCGGAAGAAGCTGCAAGGTGGATACAGTCTTTACAAGATGTTGCAATGGAACCTGGAACAAATTCAAAAAGGAGATGGCAACCATTTACGTACATACGATCCATCTTAAAAACAGCATAAAATTATGAATAAAAGTTTATGATTATATTCTAGAATTTTGTTATTCATTATAATCTATATGTTGACAGATTAAATGACTACAAATATGCTGCCCGTAAACGTTCTGTTGATTGGACCTCATCTGCATCGATACATGTTGATGCCATGACATCCGACGTTATTGCACCCTCACAATGGAAAATCTTTGGGTGTAAAAATGGTACCAGAAAATATCCTTTAACAGACAAAGTGTAGTGTGATCCTGTCATCTAGTTATTCATATGACATTTTTAACAGGACTGCGATTATTTAAAGAAGCAAAAGATACTAATAATAATTCAAGTGAACGCACTTCAAGTGATTTTCCAGCCATAATGGCGGTTGGTGTAATTGAAGGAACTTGTGAGGCAGTTTTCAGAACTTTTATGTCCCTTGGCGTGTCTAGATCAGAGTAAGATTTTGGTTCAAAAGATTCATAAATGGTAGTTTCAGTATTTTAACTAGTGGTGTTTGATTTGCAGATGGGACTTCTGTTTCCATAACGGCAGTGTAGTTGAGCATCTTGATGGTCATACTGACATCATACACCTTCAACTATGCCGCGACTGGCTACCATGGTTTATAATTAACTATTTATGCATAAACATATAATACATTCATGCATACATATGGCTGCTGACTCATTTTTTACAGGGGAATGAGTCGAAGAGATTTACTTTTGAGACGATACTGGAGAAGGGAAGACGACGGGACTTATGGTAAAAACATTGAATGATATTTTAGACCTTAAAAATTTCTTATTTCTGTAAAAAATCTGAACTTGTTTATATTTTCGACAGTAATTCTGTGCCATTCTGTGATACATAGCAAGTGTCCACCACAACAAGGATATGTTCGAGCATGGCTTCAAAGTAATGTATGCTTTTAAACATCAAAAATCTATTCAAGTAATAATGTTGTACATAACGGTTTTTGTTATTAGGTGGCGGGATCGTGATAAGTCCTCTTAGTCAAGGAAAAGAATGTGTGGTCAAACACATGCTTTCCATTGATTGGAAATTATGGAGGTCTTATTTGCCTAAAACACCTGCTCGTTCCATGACTATTCGTATGCTCGGACGAGTTTCTGGTACTAGTTTTATCAAAATTTTCAACTTAATTAATAGTAAAAAAAAACATGTTTTCATAATAATAATTTGTGTGCGTGTGTGTTTGTTGTCTAGCACTGAAAGAACTATTTAGAGCAAAAGGAGGAGACCAATTCCCGTCTGAGTTTCTAACGGGTGAGGTTGAATCGCTTCAAACTGGTGAAGAACAAATGAAACAAGAAGACAATCTAATGCAAGTAGAAGATGAAAAGATGGAAGACGCGAACGATGCATCAGTTTCGTGCTCATCAAGTCTTATTGGATTGAATGATGCCGCTGATGAATTCTATGATGTCCCGGAACCTTCTGATGACAGACAAGAACAACAAGCTTTGGTGGTATTTGATCTTATAATCTACTGCGAAAAGAAATTTAGTAGTAAACCAGAAAAACGGGGAAAATTTAGTGCTTTTACCATTATTAGTCCTATAATCTCCAACAAATTTAAAATTTTTGGTTTCATCTTTTTAGCTTTTTTAATTCTGGGGTTTTGTTTTAGGAGCCTAAACTATCGACAGCTGCCAGCTTTGTAAAAAAGTTACATGGTCTCGCATCCCAAAAGAAAGGCTACATGGAGTTACAAGATATGGATTGGGACACGACTGTGACACATAGTTACGGGTCAACTTTGCTAAAAGATTTGACTTGTAACACGCCTTGCACTTGGACTACATCTGATCCTTCTTTGTTTCTTGTTCGTGGACCCAATTATCTCAAAGATAATCAAAAGGTTCTATCTTTTTTAATGTTTACTTGAACAAGATATAATACATGTGGGGCGTAATGATTGAAGTATTATGATAACAGAATAAGGCGAAGGGAACTATGATGGAAATGTTTGGTGCAGACTGGTTACAATCTGATAAACGTGAGGATGACCTTGCAGGCCGTCCAGGTGGCATTGTTCAGGTATATTGAAGATAACCCGTGTTTCATTATCCCTAAAACAAATTTAAATTGCATGTTTATTAACCGTCATTATATGGTCGTTTTATTTTTTTCAGAAATATGCAACACAGGGTGGACCTGAGTTTTTCTTTGTCATCAATATACAGGTTTGACTTCATGTTTCCATTAAGTCAATGATGTGAAACTTTCTGGTTTTAATATAAATTCATGCAATTTAGGTACCCGGGTGCATCTACATACACTCTTGTTTTTATATTTACATGACACGGGACTCCTTTGAAGAATCTGTTTTACTTAGAACGATTTGTAAAACGGAGTTGACGCTTTGAAATTCAGATCTAAGCTCATAACCATACTTATTAAGGTTAGTTAAGTTCCCAATTTTCAGAATCATTAATATTCACGTACAAGTCACAAAATTAGCCACTTTGCATAAGAAAGAGAACTTCATATATTGACTTATTAACCCGATGAAACTTTTGGATTCATGGTTTAAGGGATCATGGTTGGTTAAGCAAAGTGTTGGGAAGAAAGCTTGTTTGGTTGGTCAAGCACTCGAAGTGACTTATTATCGTGGAGAAAATTACTTGGAGGTAACTACAATTTACAATATCGCCTATGACTTTAACTTTGAGAGGTCAATTAATATAATTTACACATTCAAATTTCAGACTGAAGGTACTAATTGTATCGACACTTTGGTAACTTTTTTCAATCGTAGAAAAAGTTTATGTTGAAATTGTTGAAGGCATCAGAATTAAATAAAGAAATTACCAGGCCTCACTTTGACTTTTATCTCTTCGGATGGTTCTTTTGCAGCTTGATATCGATGTTGGTTCATCCACAGTGGCACGAGGCGTGGTAAACCTTGTTCTTGGTTACTTGAACAATTTGATAGTCGAAATGGCCTTCTTAATACAAGTAAGTTATAGTTCTTGTATATCCAATTTTCCTATGCATTAAGTACAAGCACGAAAAGTTGAAAACTCTTCAACACTTCGAATAGTTTGCGTATACAAATTGCAAAACATGACAGTCCTTGTTTCCAGGCTAACTCGGAAGACGAGCTACCAGAGTCCCTTCTTGGAACATGCCGGTTGAATCACATGGATACCACCAAGTCTGTCTCTGTTGACTCCATTAATAACTAGGCAAAACTCACTATTGAGTTGACACTTAGGTTGAGGCAAGTGTTGTTTTGTTTTGATTCCAAATGAAAGCACTAGGAATGTATAGTATATATCATGTACAGTTCAGTTTGTTATGGCTTGCGGGCGTAAATAATATACATAAATGTTTTTAGTTGGATATTTTTGTATGATTGGCTAAAGAAAATTGGTTGTTGTGCCGAATAACCATGCCTAATTATGTACCTAATGATGGTTGATTTGAAAAAATGATTTATGAGAATTTAAAGAGAGAAGATGCATAATACACTTGTCAAATGATTTATAGATTAGACATATATTTAGGCTTGTGGTTTATGTCTAAATAATTCTTGGCTAAAAATAGGCAGGATGTGTGAGCCCCTTGCTTTACATATTTGTGGCCCGAATAATGGAATGCCGTGTAACATCAAGGGCTAGTGATTCGGGGTTCTGTACTTGCATCTATACGGATCGGAGAAAATGTCAGTATGCAAGTAACAAAAATAAGCCAAAAGAAAGTTCACCTACTTAATTAGTTGAACGGCAATTTACAAACTAGTCGAACTCTTGAACCTATATTACCCAACTAAGCATCTAAAGATCGATTAGACTCCACATGGCACTTATACAAAATTTCAACAATAGATGATATACGGTTTTCAAAAAAAAAAAACACTCACGAACTAATATTTCTCGGTGATTTTAGTGTCATAATTTATATTTTTCGTAATTATGATTTACTTGAGATCAAGAGCTTAGTCAAGTTTAGCTTATAATCAAGTCAGGGGATGCGGAGTTCACACTCATTTTAGGTAGCTTGATGCCGCAACAACTAAGTGCGGGCGATAAGGGGGCATGCACCCTCTTGCAAGGTCACGGGGCAGCGCCCCTTGCGGTTTTCCCTTCCAATCGCTTTTTCTCACCAAAAAACACAACTTTTCAGAACAATTATGACTCTTCCGCCAACCGTTTTAACCGAATTTAGCTAACTTTGAAATAAGGAGAGCCATCTCACGCTTCCGTTGAAAGAGAGTTTTCTTGTTTGGAACCTCCATCAAACTTATCATTGTCTGGCACCCAATACCAACTATCCTCCAAAACTTCGGCAGCCTTCATTACCCAGTCAGTCTCCACTCAATTATCCTCTCCCCACCAACCACATGACCGACTTTCCTTACCTTCATTAAAACATCGAGGGTCCTCTTTGAAAGATGAGGAGTTTGAGTTTGTTTCATCACTACCTAAGAAACGTTAACAATCGTAAACTCCAAAGAACATATGCTGAAAGAACATATGCTGAAGGTGATTCATCAAAATCATATCCTTTCCTCTAGTCGTTTCACTCACCTTTCTCCACTTTTTCATCCTCCATAACACCATCTTATTTCAGTACCCAACCGCCAAACCAGATTACTAGAATGCAATAGATGTTAAAAAAACTGTAACGCCTCTACCTATGCTTTCTTGAAAAAGGAAGGTTGAACATATTATCATATGTGTATACATGTTTTTCTCACCAACTTTGTGGTCAACACCTTTCGCACTCAAAGAGTCTGGAGGGTCTGGGCTGTTCATTTTTGGGATATTTTTTGCTATGTCTCTCTTTACATTTACGGTCTCTCATCCCTTCATGGATCCATGATTTATCAAACCCAACTAATTTTACGGGGATATATGAGCCTTAGCTTTTCAAAGAAGAGGAGAGCTAGTGTTTCATAAGCAAATAACAACACCAACTCTCCTCTTTTTTGAAAAGCTAAAGTTCCTATATCCGTCAAAGTAGTTGTGTTTGATAGATCATGGTTGTACATAGGGATGCGAGAGGCTATAAAGAACAACATAGCAAAAAATATCCCCAAAGTAAACAAACCTAGACCATACGGACTCATTGAGTGCAAAAGATGTTGACCACAAAGTTGGTGAGCAGAACATGTAAACACCTACGATAGTCAATTCAACCTTCCTTTTCCAAGAAAGCATGGGTAGAGGCGTTACAGTGCTTTCAACATCTAGTGCATTCTGGTTTGGCGGTCTAAAAGAAGGTGGTGTTGTGAAGGATGAAAAGGTAGAGAACGGTGAGTGAAACAACCGGAGGAAAGGAGATGATTATAATGAATCACTTTCAACATGTTCTTTAGAGTTTTAGTGAAGTCAACGATTGTGAACGTTGCTTAGATAGTAACGAAAGAGACTCAAACTCCTCATCTTCCAAAAAGGACCCTCGATGTTTTAACGAAGGTAAGGAAAGTCGGTCATGTGGTTGGTGGGCAGAGGATAATTGAGTGGGGACTAACCGGGTAATAAAGGCTGCTAAGTTTTGGAGGATAGTTGAGATTGGGGGCTAGATAATTGTAAGTTTGATGGAGGTGCCAAACTAGGAAACTCTCCTTCAACGGAAGTCTGAGATTGTTCTCATATTTCAAGTTCCCTTCCAAAGATGCAGAAAAACATCCACACCTGCGTCCATTGGGTTGGCATCCTCATTTGACTGACTCATTTTCCCGACAAAGAAAAGAAAAAAAATCAAGAGTAAATTGCAAAAATCGTCCCTAAGGTTTAGCCAAATTGCATGTTTCGTCTCAAATAGTTTGAAAGTGCATAGATAGTCCCAAAATCAAACTATTTTGCAAAAAATCGTCCTTGGTTAATGACGAAACATGCAATTTGGCTAAACCTTAGGGACGATTTTTGCAATTTACTCAAAAATCAATAAACACAAATAAACATTTATCAGTCATGTAACTTTCTATTAGTTGGGCGGTAGAATTTTTTTTTCCTTCCAAAAAGCGCCAACATAAACAATCTACCGTGAATCAACATTGTTGAGAAACAAAGCAAACAAAAAGCTGCAGATTGAAGGTTAGATAATTGGCACATTTTCAAATACACCTTAGTTAGCTGGAATTATAAAATTAACAGATTAGAGAATACTATGAGAGTTCCATGAGAGTTATTTTGAAAATGCATATATTGTTATCAATGCTTTTTGGAAGTTTTGAGCTAAAGTTTGAACACTTTTTTTGTTGGAGTATGTCATAATAAATAATTATACGGCTAGACACATGTGAGCCTATGAGGTCACACACATATACACCGAGGTACCCATTTATATATCGTGTTTAGTGTATTTACGGTATATAAATAACATACGTAACCCGATATCAATATTGGGCTTCTAAATACTAAATTTGTACCTAGTTTAATTGGACTTTACAATCAAATGGCAAGCCCATCTTTGTAGCCCATTCTTGCCGACCAATATGGAGATTAACTAGTGAAAATGGGTTTTGAATTGGTAAAATAGAGATTTTGACTTGAGGCTTAATATACGGTGGGATAACAACTCACAAGAAAACAACTTACAAATATAAAAAGATCTACTTTTCTCTATCTCCAAAGAAAGTGACGGCAAATAAATAAAACCATTTAGGTTTTATTTTTCTTTGATCTTCTAGCTTTAATCTAGTGTAGTTAAAAGCTCTACGAAGGGTTACAGGTTAGTACAAGACTAGCATCTACGGGTATACGGTGAAGTGTAGTGTGAATTATTCATAGAGATTATCTCCTTAGATCACTAGGTTTCTTGGGTTGTTCACATATAGAAGAAAGTCACCATTTGATTCTACCGATCACGCTACAAAGATATAACTCTTGTTGTTTTTATTTTGATTGATCATATGACTCTATGTATGTGCTTGATCCGCTGCGTTTAATTTTATAATATGTTATATATTTTCTCAGCACCTATAGTGGTATCACGAGCCACCATATGATGTCATATGACCATTGTGTATGCGTAAAAATGGCTAAAAACATGTGTTTTTTGATGGATTCAAAGAGATAATTTTAAAACAGCCCCTAGGGCTTATTTTTCAAAAATATTTCGACCTAAGAGGGTCTTATGATCTGTGATTTTTGATCCCATAGCCATTTGTTATGCATATTTTAGTTGGTTTTGTTATCGGGTACATGGAAAATGGCCTAAATCGCGCGTTTTGAAACGATTTATGAATCGGTTTTAAATCTGCCCCTTGGGCATTATTTTCTGAATTAATATGGTTCTTATAAGGTCTTTAATACAACTCTAAGTGATCCTTAAACTATTGGTTACACATACCAATCGGGGTTTTAATTCTAGTTAATTAATTTCTTCGATTCGTTGGCTAACAATTTACTTCTTGTTACTTATTTTGTATCCATAGCAAATACATGCATGTTTGGCCATGGACTTAGCTAACACCTTGTTTATACATGATATTATGGTATTATTATGTTTCGTATGTAAAGCCGATGAAAACCTTGACCAATTGTGACATGATTTGTTTATGGTTGCGTTTATTTCAGTTTTGGGTTTTGCCATTGTTTCGGCTTTATTTGTATACTTTTAATTTTGATTGTAGCCATTGTTTAGGCATTTTACAGTAGTTAGATGATAGGTAAAATGTATTTAGTTATCAGATTATTGTAACCGTTGTTTGGATTGGAATGGCGAAAGAGTTAAAGGCGTAAAGTCAAATTCGGAGCTGCTAGAGTGACTTCCACTAAAAATGGATTTTCCGGAGTTCTGTAAGGAGTTAGAGGCCTAATTTTTGTGTGCATGTACACAACTCATATGGATACAACTTCTTCAACTAGAGCTCAGATTGAGGAAGATTCCTTCTAGGAGTTTTAGGCCCCTGAAGTCAACTGAAATTTTCTGGCAGATTTGGACATCATGTTCACTTAGGGTTCTATTTGCTCTTGATAGGTCATAGAGCAAGTGGGAGCCTTCCCTGTGGTTGTATTGGTTAACCCTTAGTTGATTTTTTGGTTCTTGTGATGGCTCACGAGATCAAGCATATGTTCTTTCATCAGTTGAGGCTTTGCATACTTATGATTGTGTTTGTTTGTTTGCTTTATATATGTTTAGAATGTATATAACTTGCAAATGTTTTTTTTATAAAACTAAAAATAAAACACAAAGATTTAGTTTAATGTTTAAATATGATTTGAAACTAAATCTTTGTTTTTAATAAATAACACTTAAAGTGTTATGCTTGTTATTTAATTTATGTATTATCCAACTAATATTTATCCTACTTAGGTTATATATTAGTCTTTAATGGGACAACTTGATACATATAAAAGTAAAACAATGATTAGACATAAGTTAAAAATGGTTTTTAACTTGTGCTACGAAGGATAAATGCATACTTCCTCGTACACACTTTTGATCACGTATTTATCAAAACTAATACCCGTCACAAATTTAAGTCATGTCGTCCAATCGATTGAGTTCACCTGCAATTACCTTTTACTCTGCGTGAGACGTAGGTGAATTGTAACTCAGGGTGATTATTCTCTATGCGTGAGGCCTAGACATATTTTCACATGTTCTCAAATTGGATGACTTAATCGAGTTAAACATGTGAGACCTTAACCCGAGACAAAGATGGGACTAAACATGCCAGCTTGACATTAGTTGCTCGTTCACTAGTGCCATGAGTCCCATATGGTCTAAGAATTGCACAAGTCTTGCAATTGGTAAACGTCACCTACCTATTGAATCTACCATTGCTAGCAGATCAACTGATGTGATGGTGGAACCTCAATGAGGATCTTAGCCTTTCGTAAAATTTATTGTTTTATATTATAAACTTGGGTAGTTAATTTTAAAAGGATTAATTATTGAAAATACTAAAAGTTTGAACTTTATTTTGTAGATGGCTGCAAATCAAACCACAAACAACAACTCAATCAAGTCAATTCTCGATAAAGAGAAGTTGAATGGTAGCAACTTTTTAGACTGGTATCGCAACCTGAGGATTTTCCTCAGGAATAAACAAAAGTTGCACCACCTGGAAGAGGCCTTACCTGAAGCGCTTCCTGCCACTACAACTGCTGCAGTTCGTAATGCATACACTCGTAGGGTTGCTGAACAACAAGAAGTAGCTTGTCTTATGCTGGTGAGCATGACCCCGAGATCCAAAAGAACTTGGAGGGCCACACCGCATTTGAGATCCTACAGGAACTGAAAACTATGTTCGAGCAGCAAGCTGAGCAAGAATTGTTTGAAACTGTCAAGGCATTTCATGCTTGCAAGCAAGAGGAAGGCCAGTCTGTTAGCACTTATGAGCTGAAGATGAAAGCCTACTTGGACCAAATGGAGCGTCTTGGCTATCCCATGCCTCTATTTTTTGGGGTGAACTTGATTCTTACTTCACTCTCAAAGGACTATGACCGGTTCGTGCAAAATTATAATATGCATGGCATGGGAAAGACTATACCTGAACTGCATGCCATACTGAAACTTGCAGAAAAAGGTATACCCAAGAAAGCTCTTGTTGTCCTGGCTATAAGACAAGGTCAAATCCAGAAACCTAAACCGCAAGCACGAGGCAAGGGAAAGAAGAAGGGAAAGGGCAAGAGCAAGTTGGCTTACGACCCCAAGAACAAGATCCTCCCACCTGCTAAAAAGGAGCATCATGCCAAGGACTCGGAATGTCATCACCGTTACAAGACTGGACACTGGAGGAGGAACTGTCCTCTTTATTTAGCAGAGTTGAAGAACAAATCCAACACGTCTGGCACATCATGTATCTTCACTATAGAACTCTACTCATTTCCTAAAAGTAATTTCTGGATTTATGACACTGGTTGTGGCAGTCACATTTGTAATACAAATCAGGGGATTAGAGGAATTCGAAAGATGAATAAAGGTGCTTTGGATCTGTACGTTGGCAATGGCAACTGTGCAGCTGTCGAAGCCATATGGAGCTTTGATATTACCCTCCCTAGTGGAATGGTTCTTGTATTAGACAATTGTCATTTTGCCCCCTCTATTACTAGAGGGGTTATTTCACTTTCACGTTTATGAGATAATGGTTTTCTTCATAAATTTACGGATAATGGTTTTTTTTCAGTTTCTAAGGATGATTTATTTTATTTTAATGGTAGCAACTTTTTGTACTAATGATGTGGATGCGTTTGAAAGTCAATTAGATTATAAGGAACAAACTTTATACTAGTCATTAGACAAAATTCTTCACGACCAAAATGACATACGTAATCACCAACATTAAACTATATAATACCATATTCGGTATGAATTTATTCGTCTACCCAATCATGTCTAAGAAGCATACCGTTAACTAAACAAGGGTCATCTCCCAATTAAGAGACACTAAGGATGCGTTTAGTTGAGGGAAAACGTCCTTGTTTTTCATAAAATATTTTGTGGAAAACAAAGAAAACAGAGATCGCGTTCAAATCGGTGTTTTCCAACAAAATTTTTTACAAAACACAAAACATGCATTTTCCAATTTAACAAGGGAAACTACAAAACACATTTTTTTTGTTTTCCTTGTTTTCTTTGTAACCTCTTTTTTTTTCTTGAGAATGAGAAACAATATCATATGAACGTGTTTTCTATATTTTGTGAAAAATAAATCTTTTTTTTTACAAATCTGAGAACACAAAACAAGAGAGTTTTTTCTCCAACTAAACGCACCTTAAAGTTTTTAAGGCCACATTTTTCTTCACTAAAAGGAAAGTAAACAACTCTTAACCTTACTTTGAAAAATAAAACGTGCGAAGATGGAAATTTTTTCATACATGGATGTTTGCGTATCATTTACTCATTTTCTAAACGAGAAATCCTAGGTTCACAAAATCTTCACATAAAAAGATTTACATAATGATGTGGCTTGTTTATTTTTTTCATTAAAGCCAATTAGAAGATAAGAGAGAAACTATTGGAATGGACAAGTGAAATTGCCACCTCATTATGTGAATTTTATTGTGTAAAATCTATGTGAGCATAACATTGCTCTTTCTAAACATGCCAATTTTTGATATCATTTACTCACTGTCACTTGTTAAATGCATTGAATTGCCTAACATGCGAATTTTTTGCTAAGGTGAAAAACACCGCCTAACTTGTTAATTAACATGCTAAATAAATTTAAGAATAAGATTTAAAGAAGTGAAAGAAAAAAAAACATATCGCACAAAAAGGAAGATTTCCAAAATTGGCCATGTGATTAACATCAACAACTAACCCGGCAATAAAAGAAGCAAATGACCACTAATACTCGCGTACCCAACAAACAAGATATGAGACCAATAGCGTCTAAAAACACATCGGCGCACGTAATGACCAAATCATGAATGTTGTTGTTTTTGATAAAATAAAGGTAATATGAGTGAAGATGAAGTGGGTATGCAAACATTTATTATAGGGGAAGGAGTGACGATGAAGTGGTTGGTAGTTGAGTTTATTGAATGAGGAAGATGAATTGAATGTTGGTTGGTATAAAGGAGGGTATGCAAGCACTTATTATAGGAGTGACGATGAAGTGGTTGGTAGTTGAGTTTATTGAATGAGGAAGATGAATTGAATGTTGGTTGGTATAAAGGAGGGTATGCAAGCACTTATAAAGTAGTTGGTGGTTGAGTTTATTACTAGTAAATGAGTAAGATGAATTGAATATTGGTTGGTATAAATTGAACATCTCTTTATTCAATGTGTCTATGATTTGAATTTTGGTATTAGGTAATTAGGTTAATTGAATATATCTCGTTATTCAATATACTAGTTTTAGATGGATGGGGTTTTTCGTCCGATTTATTTTAAATTTATTTTTATCATATATTATACATTAATTGCAACATTAAAAAAACGAACTTCGATGTTAGTAAATTTTAATTTGCGGGTGGGTTAAATAAATATTAGATATGAGTAGTTATTACTGTATTTATTAGTACTTTAATATACGACTTTAATTGTTTATCTATAAACAAAACTTATATAAATAAAAAAACATAAACATTCGTAAAAACAAAACATAATATTGTTATTATAAAACATTAACATAAAACAATTGATATTAAAAAATAAAAATTATTGTCTTGTGCAATTACATTCCTCAAGAATGCATCCACATGTTCCTTAATCATTATTTTTATAATATTCTAGTAAGTCGCAATGTGCTACTTTCTTAGTTATTCACCCTAACCATTTCCCCTGTTACTATTAAGTATACCAACATCCCTTTTTTTCTGTTGTCTTCAAATCTTTAACATTTATACTTCAACATTAACAACATCTGAAATATCTTTTTTTTATCATTAACTTTAAAACCCGAAATTGTACCATTAACTTTCAAATTCGAATATTTAACACTTTCATTACAAATATCAAAGTTATTTGATGAATCAACTTTGTCTTCTTTGACAACTTCTTTGATATTAGTTAGTTTATCTTGACCGAGTTGTTTAGTAGTTCCCTTGGTGGATTCCTATTGTATTAAAAGATAGCTGCATAAAATTATGTAAAACAAACATTAATAATAATAATATATACACATAACAACAACATGTAAAACCGATTTACATGCAATGAAAAGCAAATTAATAAATCAACAATTATAATCAAATAAAAAAACCATATAAAGAAAACCTTTATTGACAGGAAAAAACTTACAGAGCAAACCTCGAGAAATTATAATCACATAAAACGTAAACCTCGAAAAGTCATAATTGCATAAAACGTGTATATATCTATTTTATTAATAAAACGCATTTTATTGGCAACATCTAGTTATTTTTTTTAAATATCAACTACAACAACTTGGCAAGTGGCATAGACTCACATTTAGCAACAATTAAAAAAAAAAGACAACACATTTTTACAAGAAAAATAGTCACAAAAGTAGATAGTCAAATTAACATCTAATAAAAAAACAGTCTCATAAATAGAACTATATTCAATGATTTGATTTGTCTTTTTTGTGTGCTAATTAATGTGAATCATAAACACAAACTCATGTCTTTAGTTCGAATCATAAACATAAGTTATTGAATCATAAATGCAAAGACATTTAATATACTTCAACCACTCACTTCATATTTCCCATTTAATTAACTCCAACCATCCACTACCTCATACCCTACGAGGCGTTCCGACTCGTGCGTTGCACCGCGCTGAGGCTGTAGGCAAAATTTAATTGTTAAGCTACTTTCTTCGATTTGAGGAATGTATGAAACAACTGATGTGCATAATTTTTATAAAACGCTTTAACTTTAAATAAAGTAATTTGTTGAGGGCACTGTTATTTTTCGTTGTTTTAGCATATGACGACAAAAACGGTTTGCTTACCAACCGAACAAACTGTTAGCCATGTCTCTGGTCGGTTAATGTACCAGATATTGTATTTTAGTGGTGTTTTGTTGTTAAAATATAATTGCAAGGGTTTTAGTTTGTGTATTACATATAGGGTGGGGGTTTAGTTTGTGTTTTTTAGAAAGAAGAAGGGTTTAGTTTGTGCAAATTAGGAAATTGTGTCACTGTATATGTCACATCCCTAAACGGGGCCTGGACGGAATCACGTGTCCTGAGGCGTGACGTCATAATATACATCACACAAGATACAAAGAACGACTTTTAAGGATACGTTTAGAAATCCAACAGCGTTGCATTAAATAAAATAGTTAAAGTTTTACATAGGTTCTTAGATAATATGCAGAAGCGAATAAAAGGTTTTAAAGTTTGAACGATGTTAACATAGATAATAATAATTCTTGAAAATCGGTCTAAAGCAAGGCAACACCATAAAGCAAGCAAAGACATCCATATCTAAGTACCTGAGAAAAACATGCTAAAACGTCAACATAAAGTTGGTGAATTCATAGGTTTGAATTTGATATAGGAGTGGACCACAAGTTTTGTAAAACGCATGTGACTATTATAACAGATACAATATCACATAAAAGGCATTTACGTTGCGCTAAGCTCATGATACCGAGGCTAAATGTAATGGGAGCATTCAAAATGCTTAATAAACTTGCCCTGACGGGTGCCAACATGGCGCTTCACCGTATCACTTGACATGGTATACGTTTGTTGATCATGTAAGAGCTACTTACACGGACGGGGATGATTAGTCCCAATAGATCTATTTACAACACTCGCGCTCACTTACCAATCTAACTGATCATAAGTAACTAACGGTTCATGATAACTCGAGCATACAAGTTTCAACATTTACTTAGGCAACACGTAAACAAGATTGGAAAAAACGTAAAGCATTTGTGTCCAATGTTTAAAAGCAAGTAATGTTTCTCACCCCAAAGTAGTAAAGCAATAGTAGTAAAAACGTGGGGCTATGAACTCACCTTAGCAAGATGAGTGAACGGTAAATCACGTAAATGAAAGATGATATAGAAATCTAGCTTCGACCTAGATAAATAATGCATCTTAGGAAAACAGAAAGTATACTAAATATAGCACGAAACGCTTAATATAGAAAAACATCCATGTGTGTTTGTGTTTTGGTTTTATTTATAAAAAACGACTTAGTGAAATTATAACGTTCTTCGTTGAATCCCGACATTTACCATTTAAAGAAAGTTTCCTTTTTAGGAAAGATTTTAGTTTCAAGATGTTAATACCATCCCCTATATTTGTTAAGTTTCCATATTTTCAAAAAGTACTAACTAGTCTTAATCGCTTAACTTTATGTTCGTTTTGCTAAAACATAATAAAAGTTAATATTTTTGGAATCCTACCTCATTTATCAATCCCGACATCATTTACATATTTTAGACATTTCAATGTTTCTTAATCAATAAACCAATTGTTTTTATATGTTTTTCTCCAACTTTTAAAAAGTCGAAAAATACCCAAAAGTGTTCTGAAAAACTCATTTTCTTTTCCAAACAACACTACGTGAATTGGTTTTGCGAAAATGTTTTCAAGTTTATTTGGCTATGATCTTGGCCGTTTTTTTTAAGTAACGAATTTTAGTGTATAATATTATGAACAATATCTTTTCAAACCGAGCCCTCTCAAAAACTACTTTTACGGCATATTGGAAACATTCTTAAGTAGCCGCAAATCCTCAAACAATTTCGGATCAGAAACTTGTATTCCAAACGGTTCTAAAATCAACCAAATTCACAATAATGCCTAGTATTGCCTAATCTCATTCACAACTAATCCATAATAAAACCTACACCTAAAACTAACCCTAATTCTTCTTTTCTATTGTTTCATACTCTCCTCTACTAGATAGCTAAAGTAATAAATTATTACTTCTTTATTATAAAAGATGACAAAATATTAATTTATTTCTTTTTATAAAAAGTGTCACAAACACATGGATTCTTAAGCATGAACAAGATCCATAAGAATGAAAGGAAAGTATCAAAAGAAAGATCAAGAAATGCTTACAAGAATGAATAACAAGAAGCAATAACACAAGATCTATCCCCAAAATCACAAGATCTTGAAAACCCACTAATAAAATTAGAAACTCTAACTTTTAGATCTTGAGAAAACCCTTAAAAATCAACCAACTAATACTTGAAACTACCTTAGGTACTTTAGAATATGTTACTGTATACTTGTATCTTGCTATAAATCAAAGATATAGAAACCCTAATAGGGATGTTTGTTGCCGCGAGCTAGAGAGAGAGAAAAGAGAGATGAATTTTTTTTGGTGAGGCTATGGAAATGATAAATGACCTAATGTGTGTTATAGTAAGGTATTTATAGGACAAAGGATGGTCTACGGTTTCATGGTTTGTAGTATCAAATAAGACAATACACACAAGGTGTAGTGTGCTCTTGCTCGGCCGAAAACAACCACAAGGACCAATGGGTTTAATTTTTGAGACCATGGTTCATTAGCTAGTCTTATGTTTGAATTTTGGTGAGTCAATGTTGATGAGATCACATGCACTAGTCTTGTATGGCTTCTTGTGCATGGTAATGACCTCCAATGAGAGTCAATATCATCTTCTTAACATGCTCACATGCCATAATAATAACAAGAAAAGAATTCCCTTTGATTTAATTTTAAGACTTATGGTTGACGGTTGATTTGATTTAGTTTAGGCATCCGAAATTATTAAGGGGGGATATGAACAAAATTTTTGACTTACGAATACGAGATGAACGATAACTAAATTTTACACAAAAGATTTCGGGGGTTTCCGGGGTTTAGCTTAGGTAAAAAACGCAAAAAAAACGCAAATTAAACATTTAAACGTAAAAATAAATATCAGAAGTGATTATAAACTATGAAACACTTAGAAATGATAAAATTAATCAATAATTTCTAAAACTATTCAAAATTCAAAGTCGGAATGCGTCCGATGACCTTTTTTCAGATTTACGCGGGTTAACTTCCCGGTAAACTTCGATTCAAACGTAACGTATAAAAGTAAAAAAATAATGATCGGAAAAGTTCAAAATATTGACCTAAAATTTACAGGGTGTGACATCCTTCCCTCATTAAAAGGGCTTTGTCCTCAAAGCTTAAGACGTATCTTTAGACACAGGTGCAGGGTTAGCAAAAAGACGAGGATACTTTTTCTTCATTTGGTCCTCACGCTCCCAAGTAAACTCAGGGCCTCGCCTTGAGTTCCAACGAACTTTCACAATTGGGATTCAGCTTTTCTTTAGTCGTTTAACTTCTCGATCCTTAATTTTGATCGGTTCTTCAATGAAATTAAGCTTGTCATCAATCTGAATTTCGTCTAACGGAATAGCCAAGGGTTCGTCGAAGAAACACTTTTTCAAATTGGAAACATGAAAAGTACTATGAACCCGACTTAGATGCTCTGGGAGTTCAATTCGATATGCAACCGTTCCCACTTTAGCAAGGATTTTGAAAGGTCTAATATAAAAAAAAAAAAATAAAAATAAAAGAAGGATTTAACGCTTCCCGTTTGCCGGAAAATGTGTCTCCCTTTCCATGGCGTACATTCAACTATAACATTTACTCCAACCTCAAACTCCAATGGCTTATGTCTCCTATCGACGTAGCTCTTTTTTTGTCTATCACGTGCTCCGCATTGATACATTAATGATTTGGATGATCTTTTTCGTGGTTTCATGAATAATCTCAGGTTCAGTAAGCTGAGCATCTCCAACCTCAGCCCAACAAACAGACGATCAACACTTATGACTGTACAATGCTTCGAACGGTGCAGCTTTGATACTCGTGAGATAACTATTGTTGTACGAAAATTCTACCAATGGTAGGTGTCTATCCCAACCTTTCCCAAAATCAATCACACAAGCACGCAGCATGTCCTCCAAGGTTTGGATGGCTCTCTCACTCTGACCATCCGTCTACGGATGATAAGTCGTACTCATATCCAATTAAGCACCTAGAGCTTTGTTTAGTGATTGTCATAAATGAGTTGTAAATTTACTATCTCTATCAGAAATAATCGAAACTGGCACTCCATGTCTTGAGACTAGTTCCTTCAAGTATTGTCTTGTTAACTTTTCTATTTAATCGGTTTCCTTCATTGGTAAAAAATGAGTAGACTTGGTGAGTCGAGTAAGCTCTTTCACCCAAATTTGCATCGTGAACCGACGACGTCTTTGGCATCTCTAGTAACGAAATCCATTGTAATGTTCTCCCACTTCCATACTGGGATCACAGGTTGAACCAACAAACCGGATGGTTTTTGGCATTCGGCCTTGAGCCTTGCATAAGTCAGACACTTACTGACCTAGGTGGAAATCTCAGCTTTCATATTTGGCCACTAATATGATTTCTTCAAGTCTTGGTACATCTTATCCGATCCAGGATGGATCAAATACTTTGACTTATGCGACTCGTGCATAATTAGAGTTCTCAAGTTGCCAAAACAGGGTATCTGATAACATCAAATATTTAATACTTTTTGGTGGCAAAATACCCCCTAAAATACCTGCAAATGTTTCTCTAACACTCGAAAACGAGATATTTTCTATTGTTTTGTAGTTTTCAGGTAAAATGCAGGAAAGTGACAAGAAACAAGGGAAAAAGGACTTAAAGGGTAAATTCTGAAGAATGTTATGGCGTAACACCAAAAATGGTTACGCCGTAACATAAATTAAGCAAGTATGAAGATCAAGGAAGACTTTACGGCGTAACACTATATCTAGTTACGTCGTAACCCTATATTTGGAAGGAAATCTTGTCAAGTATCTCGTTACAGTCGTAATCCTTATCCAGTTACGCCGTAACCATGAAGATCCACAAATATGGAATGAAGATCATGTACATATGGAAGTTATATGAAGGTTACGGCGTAACACCATATCTGGTTACGCCGTAACAACTGCTTAATTATGGAATGCCATGTAAGTTGGTTACGGCGTAACACCTTTATTGGTTACGCCGTAACAGGTTTGATAACTATAAATAGAGGCCTCATTCAAGCTATTCCGACATCACTTCCTCCACAGCCAATTGGAGAGGCGACAAAGGCTTCCAACCTTCAAAGAATTCCACCTGGAGTCCAAGGGAGATCACACTTTACTTACTTTTTGTATTTAATCATTCAAATTACGAATCCTGTAAGAATTATGAGTTTTCAATATATGATTTCTTCTATCTCTTACTGTGTTTCCGTTACCATGAGCGGCTAAGCACTTAAAGTGCTAGCCTAGTTATGAATTTACTTTTGTTATGATTGTTTCCTGTTAAATTATGGTTTCATTAGATATTCGTTGACTATCGTGTAACCCTGAGTTTTGGTAGTATGGGTGGTTTGTGTCACACCCCGCCAAGGCGGAAACGCGAGGCTGAAAAAACAGAATGGGGATATCAATCCACAACGCATGGTGTCTATATAGAGAATACTAAAATGAAAACTAAAGTAAAGCAAAGACACAAAGTGTCATAACAATACCCAAAACCTAATGGTGTCTTTATTAATGAGAAAGAAGTCTCGTCAATAAATGACATGCAAAACATAATCCAAATAATTCATGCAAACATATTTATTCAAACAGAAAGCATAAATAAACTCCAAGCATCCTACGGTCTCTTCTAGCACTTCGTTTTATTTAGAACATTATGATCACCTGATATGATGCCTTACAATATGTCAAATAGTTGAGCGAGAATCATAGGTTTACGACATACAACAATATCCAAAATAAACTTCCAATTAGCTGCTGCAATTACCAAAACAATTCATGACACAAGTAACCATAACGAGACAGAACGTGCCCACGATCCACAAGCATACCAAATTCATATGTGCGCTACATGGCCTCATATTAGCTCACGCAGTCTTACCACCGTCAAACCTCATTTTGCATATTGGGATCCACAATACCAAACATATCATACATTGGGTAGGCGTACCCATCTGATCCCATATCACAACACTGAGTAGACGTACTCATCCGATCCTATATCACAACACTGAGTAGGCGTACTCATCCGATCCTATATCACAACACTGAGTAGGCGTACTCATCCGATCCCATACACATAACCACAACAAGCTTAAAAACATTTTAACACGACAACAAGCATCATTCTCACCCTAAAATAATATGAGAAAAAAAGGCTATGAACTACCTTTGCTTAGCTTTCACAAAAGATTCAACAAAAAGCTTCACAAACAACTAGCACAAATCTAACAAACAAATCAACTCGAGTTACTCGTATAAGACAAAGCTTAAACAATGTAACATTCATATGATGTATGTCTCTAGGGGGTTTAATGTCCCTCATGGGTCCACCCCGAAATCCATTGCCCAAAATTAACCACTTCTAACTATTTCATTAGCCAACTCCTTTTAATCAAAAACTGCAGAATTTTAGTGTGATTTTCGCACCTAAAACCCTTACTTTTATGACTATCATAATTCATACCAAAATCACCATGATCCATATGTGTTACTAACTACCTGAGAAGTTTACACAAGTATTAAATATATTTGTAACCATCTCAAATAAAATCAACCTTCAAAACTGTCCCAATTCGGACCTCGCTACGCAGCACTAAAACGTATGACCTAAAAACATAACTTAGACACAAATCATGAGGCTAAACATTTTGGAAGTTTAATAGACACATAGGAACTGGACTTTTGTAAAAAGGGATAAATCCTAATTCGAATTTTAATAGGGGTTTTACTCCCCGAAATCAGACCCAAATCTGACCGTATTTACTTTTTTGACAACGTTTCTTGCAAACAATATTTGAATGACTTCCCGAACTCAAATTCATTCAAGGCTGGATGTTCTAAAAACTAGACTCTCTGAGCTACGTTATAGATACTAGAAACTTGACAAAAGCTTTTACCATCATTAAGATAATGGCTGAACAACACAACCCTAATTCTGCCCCAATCTTAAATCAAATTCTAACGCGAATTAAGTACGAACAATGACCATCTAGAAGCTTCATAATTAAAACCTACTTATTCTAATATGATTAACATCATTTAATTTATGTTTTTATTTAAACTTAATTCCATCATAATAATTAAACTTGTTTTTGTAATGGATTAATAACTACACAAAGATTAAGTAAACATACCTTAAAGCTTGTTTCCTTCACAGAATCAAAACCACTTATATTTTTTCTCTCTTTCTTTTTCATCTTGGATCGGTCTGGATAGTTTATGGGAGGGGTTTGAGATTTTAAATTTGTTTTTATAGGCCTCTAGAATAATCATTAGATTAATTCCCTAATTAGAGTCCTAGTTTAATTAGGCTTGGATTTCCTTTTCTTTTTTTCTTTTTCCTTAAAAATTTGTTATTTCCTATTCCATGTATAAAAAATTTTTTTTTTATATTTATTCTAAGTACTTAATTTATTTGTTTTACCTAAAGTTGTTATAAAAACCTAGTTATTTAAGATAACCTTTTTGCGTTAACGCTCTTTCACTAACCTTTAAAAATAATTAAAAATTTTCATTTTTATTAATCATTTCAAAATAGGAATTTCTTTCTTCCGTATTCGAACTACTGAGAACTAATCCTCATCCTAATAATACTAACAATAAATAGTATACGTATAATTACTTACACAATTAACACGAAAGCTTCAATCACAAAATCATTTCTTGTCACCAAAGTGAACGAAATGAATTACACAAATCCAACACAAATCAATCCCAATGTGACGATCATCGCTCCAATGGATTGATTATCCAATCTCACATATCCCACACAAACACGTTTTTTTCATACATAACCATATCTTATTTAGAACAGATTATTTAGGTCAACACTACGGGTTGACCAACCTGCTCAAGCCACGGTTGTCACAGTTATCTCCACCTTAGAAATCTCGTCCGAGATTTAACTACTCGAGCATTAGCACTAAGACAAACAACCGAGTAGGGACACTTAGACCTCATTTGATCTTGCGTTCCCAAGTTAATCCGGACACGCTTCGAAATCCCAACGAACTTTCTCTAATGCTATCATACTTCGCTTTTACTCATGACCCCTCATTCGGTTTCCACAAAATCAACGTCCTTGATCAAAACAAGAGTTCTTGTCAACATTATATCTCGACTAACTTCCCACATCCGAAACCTCAACTGCTAATGAATTTGCTTACCCCCACAAGGGTGCAATTAGCAACACAACAACCCCAAACGAAAAGAAGCATCCCACTACATGAACCTCGCTCGTCATCGAGAAAACTCATCAAAACCCTTAAGTTGTTGTAACAACGTGTTTTATATCTTAACCTCGCAACTCATCAAACAAGAACTGTCTTGAAATTAAGATATAAGATGTTACAAAGCTCATCGTATCTAAAGAATCCACACAAATTCAGGTTTACTCAAACTTTCAGCACCTCCTAATCCAATTTCCGATACTCAGCTCATATGACAGAAAATTTCAACCAAACTATAGGCCCAATCCATCCAAGGATCTCAAATGGTCCTACATAACTCGGTTCTAACTTGTCTTTCTTTCCAAACGTACTACACCTCTCCAAGGTGAGACCTTCAACCACCCATAACCTACCAGCATTAATTCAAAAGTTTCCCACTACTACCAAGCTAACTCTTTCGACAATTTGGCTGCCTCAAGCCTTTCTTGTATTACCACTATCTTGTTGGTTGTTTCTTGTACCAAATTCGATCCATTCAACTCACTCTCTCCAGTTACGACCCATAAAACGGTAACCTACATTCCTTTCCATACCATGCTTCAAATGAAGCACATCCATACTCGAATGATAATCCCTACCTTAGGAAAAAGCTCATCTCACAAAAGTGAGTATTCCAATTTCCTCTAAAATCTACCATACTTGTCCTAAGCATAGCTAGGAATGGGGTGACTTAGTCAGTCCATTGACTACACCCAAATCGCATCGTATCCACTACTCACACTTGGTAACTTGACAACAATATCCTTAGTTATCCTTTCCCACTTCTACTCGGGTAACTCAGGTTGTAGCAACAATCCTGAAGATCCTTGATACTCAACTTCCTCTTCCGAATACGCTAAATACTTACTACCGCAACTAGCTATATCCTTCTTCATACCCAGCCATCAATTAGTTAACCTAAAACCACACAACATCGTATCCGCTCCAGGACGAATAGAATACTTTTTCGTATACGCCTCTTCAATAGCCAAGGTCCTTACATCTCTCTAAATAGAGGTCCGAACCTTGTCTTAACCAATATGAACCACTCTCTATCTCTTTTCACACTCGTTGGTCCAAGCCACGCAACATCTTATGTTGACGCGTTCTTTGCTTTGGACATCTTATCTTATGCCACCAACATCCTTTTCTCAAACCTAGATCGGATCATCGTACATCTATCTCGAACTCATTCTTGGCTTCACTCCTTCTTCCTACTCCACGGTACAACATCTACATTTGCCTTTCCCAGATGGTACTTGGCCTCGAAATCAAACTCACTAAATAACATCCATCCATCATCTTTGCCTCATGTTCAATCCTTCCGATTGAAAGTGTGTTGGAGACATTCATGATCCGTATAGATTACTCTCCATGTCTCGTTCACTTAATGCCTCTAGCATTATAAGGCAAAACCTACCACGTTAGCCATGCAATCCTTCATAAGAACCTTCAGTTGTCGCGACGTACAAGCAATCACCTTCTCCCTTTTCCAAGCATGCTTCCAAATCCTTGCTTCGCGCGTCATAATATACTACGAAATCGTCTGCTCCTTCCGGCAATGCCAAGATCGGCTCATTACCCATTTGATTCCTTCCACATCTAGATAGCTTCCTCTTTGCTCCGCTTCCACGTTGTTGGAAAACTTCACGTACATCTTCTCTTCCTTCACTGACTCCATGATCATCTTTACGTGCGTATCGTACTCCTCCTTAGACTTCGAGTCGGTTTAAATATCGTCTGTATATATACGTTAACTAGCTTGTCTATATACGGCCATGCACACCCGGCTCATTAACTCCATGAAAACCGTTGGTGCATTGGTTAACCCAAAAGGCATAGCCGTAAACTTCAACGTGTCCATTACGCATCCAAAAAAAAATCTTAGCTACGTCATCCTTGTACACCCTCCTTTGGTGACAATCCGAACGAGTTTTCTATCTCACTCTTCTTGAGATAATCTATGCACATTCCAAACTACCCACCTTTCTTCCTACCAAGCAATACAGACTTTTTCCCCAACCAACAAGTTACCATTCGAACCAACCCTCATCTTGTAACTCCTGCAATCATTCCAGACCTCTTGCCTTTCTAAAGACGTCAAACGACACGAGCCTTCGCAAATCGGCGTCGCTCCTTGTACTAATTCCATACGAAATCCTATTCTACGACGAGGGGTAAAACCTACTAAATCCTGTATGAACACTTTAGATGGATCACATACTACAAAAGACATCACATAAACACACTCATCTTCCTTGATACTCCTACACGAAACCTCTATACTCTTTTTAAGTTTCGTTTCTCCATGAACCTTAAGCACTCTCCAAATTACCAAGGCATTTTAACTACCTTCTCGTGGCATACCATCTCAGCCTTATGTCTCAACAACCAATTTTCTCCTACGACTACATCAACACTCTCATAACTAAGAGGTACTAAATCAAAAGTAAAACGAGAACTCTCTAATTCCAACTTGGGATCACGAATAATTCTATTCGCTGTCACTACCATCAATCGCACCACCTAGAAGATACGTCCTAACACCAACTCTAGCACCACGCCATGAGGAAATTTCAAACTTCATATGCACCAATTGGTATGGACCCAAAATCACACAATTCCAAAAAGAAAAAAAAATCAACCGAATGTAAACGCCAAACAAGCAGAACGAACCTCCGACCTAACAAAACTCATCAAACGATTGGCTATGAAACACCCCCAACGAATAATACCACGTACCACAACCATTAATTAAAAAGATAAAGAACCTTTGGTACCAAAACCGATTTTTACCCACGGAAACTGCTCTCAAAACCTTATACGAATCCATTTTAGAAACAATATGAATCACCTTATGTTTAATAATGCATAATAATTTTAGTGTAAAAATAAAATTTTCATAAACTTATTTTAATTATGGTTTTTCATAAAAGAAATCAAAAGATGATTTTGAAAAAAAACGTGTTGCATTTTATTTATATAATTTATTTTTAAAAGAAGTTTTTAACACCTAAACAATATGGTATCAACTACAACAAACTTACTTTCAAATGGAATTTATGACTCACAACAAAAAAAACATCATGATAGCAAAATAGACTCCAAAATACCTTAAGAATTCCAATACCAGAATATTAATTTACTTGAAAACGAACACGACAAGAACTCTTACAAACCAAACAACCATAAGGACTCATCCATACCAACGGTCTTAGAACCAAACCAAAAAGTATCGTCACCTTTAGACAAAGGAAAACAATCAAAACGCCGAACGGAGAACATAGAACACCAGTTCTATGATAACACCCTAGAATACCAACACGAGCGTTGGATATCTCAACGAACAACGAGCTAACAAACCAACTTAAGAATCGCGACGACAATACCAACAGGTATCTGATGTATCCGCAAACGATAGATGAAAGGGAACCTTACCATCTACGCAACCCAACCTAATATAATCGCCCGATCGGTTAAGAGAGGAATTCTCTAACCACACAACCATCCCCAACAGGATCTCACATCACATCTACACTACAATCTATATAACTATCCAGACTTACATCCTTACATACTACATATAAAAAACAATGATCAATGCAATCAAAGTCACAAGTCCACGTGTGCGTTGCCTTTATAATTATGTTCGCTACCATAATTATAATTGCATATTTTTCACACGTGTACTTACTTCCAAGACCATAAATCTCAATGATAACACACATCTACCACATAGCACTTAATAATAACCCAAATATAACTCAAACATGATAATCCATCTAACGAACCATAAAATCCCAATCGACCAGACGAAACATAAGTCACATCATGACCCAAAATATAAAAGCAATCCTTAATTATAGCAACGCATTGAGGTAGAAAACGAAATAAATTTATGTTGGGCCTCGCTTGGGTTTGACTTTTATCTATCAAAAGTCACCCAACTCCGCGAGTCCAGTGAGGTAAACAATCTCCCAACGATATCTCCTAAGGGTAGGGGAAGACATGACTAAAACAATAACAAAGGGGTATATACTATTAGATCCCCATAATGAAAAAGTAAATATTTCATATTCTATAGTAGTAATTCAAAATAGAAAAAAAATTTCAAAGCTTTTAGGTAGCGGGAACATACGGTATATACGTACACAAACACTTATGCCCTAAAATGCAACTATATGAGGAACCCTTAAGCTATAGTCTAGGATCAACTACCTAGTTCTCTATAACTAAAGGCTCTGATACCAATCTGTCACACCCGACAAGGCAGAAACGCGAGGCGTAAACAAGAATGGATATCATCACAACACATGGTGTCTATATAGAGAATACTAAAATAAAAACTAAAGTAAAGCAAAGACACAAAGTGTCATAACAATACCCAAAACCTAATGGTGTCTTTATTAATGAGAAAGAGGTCTCGTCAATAAATGACATGCAAAAACATAATCCAAACAATTCATGCAAACGTATTTATTCAAACAGAAAGCATAAATAAACTCCAAGCATCCTACGGTCTCTTCTAGCCACTTCGCTCTATCTTAGCACCATTAAGCTCACCTGAAAATGATGCTTAAAACGTCAACATAAAGTTGAGCGAGAATCATAGGTTTACGACATACAACAATATCCAAAATAAACTTTCAATTAGCTGCTGCAATTACCAAAACAATTCATGACAACAAATAACAACAACGGGACGGAACGTGCCCACGATCCACAATCATATCAACTACATATGTGCGCTACATGGCCTCATATTAGCTCACGCAGTCTTACCACCGTCACACCTCATTTTGCATATTGGGATCCACAATACCAAACATATCATATCGCAACACAACGGGACGGAACGTGCCCACGATCCAATACACATAACTACAGCAAGCTTAAAAATATTTTAACACGACAACAAGCATCATTCTCACCCCAAAATAACATGAGAAAAAGGGGCTATGAAACTCACCTTTGCTTAGCTTTCCAAAAGATTCCAACAAAAAGCTTCACAAACAACTAGCACAAAATCCTAAACAACAAAAAACTTGTTGTTACACGCTAAACTAAGCCAAAAGCTTTAAGGCACATGTAACAATCATAAGGATGGATGTCAGATATGTTTAGTTACCCACCGTTGGTCACACCCGACAACCCATGCCCGACATTAACCAATTCGTTTACACATTATTTCAAAGTCTTACAATTTACCCGAAAACATAGAATTTTGATCTCACTTTACGATTTTCTAAACCATACCTGCTGAGCTTTATAAATTCTACCAAAAATCACAGGTTAAATACCATGAGTCTACTAACTCCATGATTTTTCCACTAATTTATTTCCCTTCTTAAGTGCCCCAAATAAAATCAGAACTTTCACTACTCATTTTCGGATCTAATAACCGCACACTAAAAAAGTTTTGACCTAAAAACCATACTTAGACTCCAAATCAGAAGCTCTCCTTTGGGGGATTTCTAATAGACACATAGAACTAAACTCCTGTAGAAGGGCTAAGCTAAATTCAAATTTTAAGTGGGGGTTTTACACCTCGTAATCTGACCTAAATCTGACCCGTATTTACTGTTTTGACAACTTTTCTTGCAACCAACGTTTGACTGACTTCCCTACCTCAAAAACCTTCGAGGCCGGATGTTCTGGAAACTAGACTCTCTGAGCTACGTCATAGACACCGGAAACTTGACAAAAGATATTACCATCATTGAGATATCAGCCAAACAACACAGCCCTAAATTCTGCCCCAATCTAAATCAAATTCTAACGCGAATTAAGTCTAACCAATTACACCCATAAGCTTCTAATTAAACCCTAATCATTGCAATATGATTAAACATCATTAATTTACTGATTTTACAAAACCCTAATTCCATCATAATAATTATTACATGAATTAATGATTAATAACTAACAATGATTAATTAAAACTTACCTTAGAGCTTGATTTCTTCACAAAAGCAAAAACCCTAATTTTTTTCTCCTCTTTTCTCTTTGTTCGACCGGTTATACCAAGGGGGAAGGGTTATGGGATTTTATTTTGTATTTATAGGCCCCTAACTAATTATAGATAAAGTCTAATTAGAGTTTGTTTCATTTTAAAATTCTTTTTCTTCTAAAATTCGTTTTTTACTATTCATGTATAAAAAATATTTTTTTTATTTACTTATTAATTACTTAATTATTTGCTTTACCTTAAGTTTTTTATAAAAAAATAAGCTTATTTGAGTATACCTTTTTGCGTAAACGCACTTTACTAAACCTTTAAAAATAATTAACTTTTCATTTTTATTAATCTTAACTTTCCAAAAATAGGAATTTCATTTCTCTCATATCCTAACTACTAAATCCTAATTTTATCTTAAATTACTAACACAAAATTACATATACGTATAATTACTTACATAATTAACGCGAAACCGCTTCAATCACCGAAATTATTTCCTTGTCACCAAAGGTGAACGAAATGAATTCCACATAATCCAACACAAATCCAATCCTAATGAGACGATCACGCTCAATGGATTGATTATCCAATCTCACATATCCTACATAAACACATATAAACACGTATAAACACATATAACATATAACCCATACATTGCAACAGATACATAAGTCAACACTAATAGTTTGACTAACCTGCTCAAGTCATGGTTGTCACACCTCTAAACCTCAAACTCTAGAGGAAGCCATTAACATAGCCCAGAGGCTAATAGATCAGGTAACAAAGCACACTCCGGTGCAAGTATCAAGTGATCACAAACGAAAGTTTGACGACAGAAAAACTTTCAACAACAACAACTAGCACAAGGATAATAACAACAACTACCGTAACACCAACACCAACAACCGTTACAATAATCACCAACCACAACAGGACAGAAGACAGGAAACCTTCAGGTCTTATGCTGTTACTCTAACTGAAAACAATGGGTATATTGGAAACCGTCCCTTGTGTAAGAAATGCACTCTGCATCACATAGGACCTTGCACTGTCAAGTGTAATACTTGCAACAAGGTGGGCCATCTGACCAAGAACTGCAAAAACAAAGGGCCAGCCACTGGAAGTAATCTGCTACCAGTGACAGTTACTTGTCATGCCTGTGGAGAGAAAGGGCATTATGCAAATCAGTGCCGAAAGACCACCAACAACAATGCCCAGGGAAGAGCCTACATGCTGAGGGATAGGAATGCTCACCAAGACCCGAACGTAGTCACGGGTATATTCCTTCTAAACCAACATCTAGCTAGAGTATTATTTGATTCTGGAGCCGATAAAAGCTTAGTATCCATATCTCTTGCCTCTATGCTAAATATTCCACCCATTATAATAGATACCTTTAACAATATCGAAAAGGCTGACGAAAACCTAGTAAGCACAAACACCATTATCCAGGGTTACACCCTGACCTTGTTAAACCACCCTTTTGAAATTGATCTTATGCCAATCAAACTCGGTAGTTTTGACGTCGTTATTGGTATGGATTGGTTATCTAAGTATCATGCTAGAATTATCTATGACGAGAAAGTCGTCCACATCCCAATCAACGGTGAAACTTTGATCATCCGAGGTGACCAATGTAAAACCCGACTAAGTCTCATATCCTGCATAAAAACCAAAAGATATATATATCCTGAGGTTGTCAAGTTTTCGTAATCCAAGTAATGGAAAAGAAGTCAGACGAGAAAAGACTAGAAGATAACCCAGTAGTCAGAGAATTCCCAGAAGTTTTTCTTGAAGATCTACCTGGCCTTCCTCCCATTCGCCAAGTAGAATTCCAAATCGATTTAATTCCAGGAACATCACCTGTAGCCCGAGCACCCTATAGATTAGCTCATTCAGAAATGCAGGAACTATCTAACCAACTTTAAGAATTATCAGATCGAGGTTTTATCTGACCAAGTACTTGGCCTTGGGGAGCTCTTGTTTTATTTGTTAAAAAGAAAGACGGATCTTTTAGAATATGTATCGATTACCAAGAGTTGAATAAACTTATCGTAAAGAATCGTTACCCATTACCCAGTATTTATGACTTATTTGACCAACTTCAAGGTTCGAGTATCTACTCGAAGATTGACTTAAGATTAGGCTATCATCAACTGAGAGTCAGGGATGAAGATATTCCCAAGACTGTTTTCAGAACAAGATACAGACATTATGAATTTCAAGTGATGCCATTTGGTTTAACTAACGCACCTGCTGTATTCATGGATCTCGTGAATCGTGTGTGTAAATCATACTTGGACAAATTTATAATAGTGTTCATCGATGATATTCTTATCTACTCCCGTAACAAAGAAGAGCACACAAATCATCTGAGAATAATCCTAGAATT